>VZTU01009240.1:68610-164223 GCA_013400835.1 Zapornia atra
CTCTCCGGGAGCCCCCTCAGGGCCCCGCAACCGGAGGCCGCCGGTTGTCGTATCTGATCAGGGCGCTGACAGCGCCTCGGGCGCCGCCGGGCCGCGGGGCGGCAGCGAGGGGCGCTGCAGGTGCGGGCGCAGCCCGAGATGTCGCCATTGGGGTGGGGGGGGCTGCGTCGAGCCCGGGGCGGCCCTTGGGCCGGGGGAGCGGCTCCCCCGGGCTACGGCCGCCGTCAGCATGCCGGGCTGGGCGGCTGGAGCGCCGCGGAGCGGCCTCGGGGGCTTATCCTAGTAACCTGTGGCGCGGTTACATGTTGGAGGCACGGAAAGGGTCTGTCTTTTGGTTTAATGAGACGCATACTGGTATGCGAGGGGGTAGAGGCAAGTCGGCTATGTGAGAATCACAACAGGGGAATCGGAGTTCAGCACAGCGTGAGTGAGCTTTTGCAGTCTCAAGTGCGAGAAGGCATGAAGGACGCTACTGGAACGAAGTAGGAAAAGAAATACAGAAACCAGGAGAGGCGGAATGTGAACTGAATGATTAATACATGATGAAGCAATAAAGGTCGATAACAGCATGAGATTTTTTTTTTTTTTATAAGTCTGCTTAGGAGTAGAAAGTTGAGGGGCAACATTGTAATAGAGTGTGGAATCTTCACTATTCCTGAGGAATAGTGGCCAAGACATTTTCTCCTTTAAGGCGCAGGCATTCTTTTATGCCAAAAGTTGTCAGGGAGCATTTTTCAAATGTTGCAGATTTCTTGTACATATTGCATGAGTGTGGTCATCAAGTGTATTTCACTGGGAGCTTGCTTGATTTAGAAAAATACTCAGTGGGGATTTATGTTGTGAAGTAGGCTTTGCTTCTGGTCTAGAAAAGCTTGGACTTTCTCAGTAGCTTGAATTTATTTATCTTTTATTTTATTTTTGTGTGAGTGTCTGTCCTTCCAGTCTTACTCTTCATACTAGTAATCACCATAATTGCTAAGCTATCTCCTGACGCCTTTTGGTGTCTTCTCTATTAGATATTAATTAATCAGATACATTTTACTGCACTGACTTGGCATTCCATATCCATAATAGACACATCACATATTTTTTTTTTCCCCTTCAGCTATACTCTTGGGAGACATGCATAGTGTGAGATACTGTACTTCCTAGACTAGTGTCGGGACCCAAGTATTTAAGAAGCAGCTTTGTTGGAAACACTTCTGCCATGGTAGATGTTTAAAAATACTACTTACGTGTTAACACTGAGATAGGAAATGTTAAGGCGGGTGCAGCTTGCATCCTGCAACTTAATATGTTCAGTTACATTCATACTGATGAATAGTCCCCCAGGGCAGCAGCACAGTTCTTCTGTCTGCTTGGGGACACGGTGCATTTGTATATACCAGTAAAATCCCTAAATTGGTATTTCAGAATATGGCAATGTGAAGGATTATTATTTTTTTTAAAAGGTGTTTACTGTTCTCTTTCAGCCTGTACTCACTTTCAAAATTATTGCTGATATTTATTCTGGCAAAGTATATGCTGTTTTGTTGAGTGTGTTTATCCTTTCTGAATGATCACTCATGGCTGACTGTGTTTTTCCTTTCCCTGTAAAAGTTTCTAATGTTACATTAGAAAAAGGTCAGTCACATATCCTACTTCCTGTTATATGATTATGTATCTATCTATATATACGAAACAAAATAATAGATGCAAACTTAAGAAATTTTGTTTACATGGGAAAGCAGGAGCACAACATCTGTGCAAAAGTAGACAATTGAAGTGACTATCAGAAAGTCACGAACAATAAACTGTGAAGGTTTATGTGTTAGTTTTGTAAACCATACACTTTTCAAACAATAATGAGAAGAACTTGCCTGTCTTTTCACAGTGGGAGATATGGTGAAGAACTCTGTGGTAGTACTGTGTGCTTATTCCTGTATCTGCCTTTTTGCTAGTCCTGCAAAACTAGATGCACTTGTAAGATTATCATTACATGGTGGGGTGAAGGTGTGTGAAGGCATGCTGCCTGGCACTGCTCTCCTCAAGGGAAAAGCAAGGAGACTGGCTATATCATAGATAGGCAAGAGTTGCGTATCTCATTGATAATAACACCATAATTTGCAAGGTCCCTTGCATGTAACCTTTATGTCAATTGAAGAACCATTAGGGGAAACAAATTAGGGTGCTTTGACATAAAATACATATTTATAATGTTGTGTAACTTTTTTTTAATTACTACATACGATGTTATGCTGAATTAGTTGAATTTCATAAAAGATAAAAGTTTATGTCATTCTTAAATAGACTCACTGAGTTAAGTAAAATACTACCTGTAATCCAGTCTTTAACTGAATTTAGTAAGAATCTTTGTTATGAGCAGGCTGTCCTTAAGTATTTCTTGCATCTCTCTGAAATGTGGTTATTGCAAATCAGTTGCTATGTTTCTTAATTTCATCTGTTTGCCTTCTGGGTCTTCTGCTACAAATTTCTTCAGAGAGCCTGCTCTAATTTTTTGTTTAATGCTTTTTCAGGCTAGGTGGGAAGTGATACACATTCTCCTTGTTTCTGCGATTGCCTGTCTACTAGTCTCTAACTCTGGTATCAGAAGAACCCATAGGTCTGACTATGGAAATAGAGGCTGTTGTTTGTCAGTATGTCCATAAGACAGTCCAGTCTTCCGAGTCATGAGTTTTGCTACTGACAGTGGCAATAGTCTAATACACACAGATTTGTATTTCTGCATTCTTACTTAGCAGTCGTGCCACGAATGTCTTAAATGTTTTATTTCAATCTAGGCCTGTTCAGTATTGCTGCTGCTTCTTTATTTCACCATTCCCCAAGGCTACCTGCAGAGTTACTCATTACCTTGGTAACTGCCCTCAGATAAGAAATTATCATTTTTATCTGTTGATCAGTTATTTGGCAGGTAAAAAAAAACAGTACAAATCAAATCAGAGTAACATACTTCAGCTTTTATTAGAATGGGACCTGTAAATGGAGAAATGTTATCTAGGCCCTCTAATGGGTATTTGTCTTGAAGTAGCACAGTATCTTGAGTTGTGATCCTGTTACAAGATTTCTTGTGGCAAGAGAGATGACCTTGATGGAGGAAAAAAAGTTACTAGGAGTTTTATTGCCCTTCCTCCTGTCGTTTGAGATGCTTGCATTATAGGAAAAAATGCAAGATACCACCCTTTTGCTGTTACTGTCTACACCTATCTTAGATTGTTTAATACAGTTTGTGTTTGGGGCATAACAGTGGAAAGGGAGAGGTGTAACATTAGGATTTTCAAGAGATGTCCCAGATGTCAACTGATGATCATTTTGTCTGCATCTGACAGGAGATTGAAGCATGTAAAGCTGAAATATATGTTAGATCAAAGCAGGAAATGTGGATAGAGCAAGGGGCGGGGAATGTAAACTGCTTAAATCTTCAATGTAAGTTAGTCTGGGTACCCTTTGCTGTAGGGATGAAAGTCTGAATTGTGATAGAGCAGGCTTATTTGTTTGGCAGCGATACAGTACGGCAGAGTCATCATCCCAGATAAAGGAAGTCATCTTTCTGACATACTGAGTAACATACAACTTCCAGCCATCTTAGCTGTGGGCATTTTAAAAGAAAAGGCATTGTTGCTATTGAGTTCTGGATGAACAGTGAGAAAGTAGGTAGCTGAAGTAGAAGGCTTCGGTAGTTTTCAGCTCTAAGAATTTCAGTTCAGGTAATGCAGCTTGTGGCACAGGTGTGTGAAAGCTTTATGCCAGAAGTGGAATCATCACCCATAAGCCATCTTCTCTGCCCCATTTATGCTATTACCCTTCTGTTTTCAGTAGATTTTTTTTACTGAGTGTCTTTTGTTTTGTTTTTCTTTTTAGAAAAGATACACTGTTTTACTGGCTGCTCTCTGTTAGACACAGTACTGACAGCAAACTAACAAACTGGAAATTTAGGTAATGAGTCTGTACTGATTTAAAGTACATTTATAACTGACTTATTGCCTTGTCTTCTGGTGGTAAAGTTTTCCAGGTAGGCTAAGGTTATATAAACTGGGTTTAAAATCATATTTCTCTGGGATTTGCAGGGTTTAACTAAACTACTTGTAAAGATATCTTGTGATTACTGGTTTAGATATTGCTGAAATTATTGCAAATAAGCAGGTGCTTTAGGTTCTTTGTCCTTTTAATCAGCATACCTCAAGGAAATCTTGAATGAGCATATGGATAAGAGGATGAGTATTTTTGGGGTATCCAGTGTCTTGCTGGTATGATATCTGGCAGGCTTGCTTTTGCAGACAATTTCAATTTTTTTTTCTTTCCTTTTTTTTTATGGTCGATGGTATCTGTGTGTTCTCTCAGAACTGAATTCTCTTCTGAATTCAAGTTCAAGGATGTCTTAACATTGTTTTTACTTGAACTTCATTTGAGTTTTTCAGGACTTTGGCTTTTTTCACCTCTTTAAGGTAGATTTCAATTCTGTCTGCAGGTTGTTTCATACTACACCTTTCACAAAAACAATTTAGGTCTTATGCACTAGATTTCAGTATCTCACATGTCGAAGTAAAGCTATTGTTCTTGAAACATCCTATCTCTTAGAATTCAGGTTTTCACTGAATCTATTAATATTTTGTGCTATTTTTGCCTCCAACTATTCTGTTCAAAAAATATTCCAACATATGCACGCTATTAACAGGTCTTCAGAATCTGTTGGAAAGGGAACCTTCTTGTCTGTTGTTTTTAAAGCAGAGAAATCGGTTATCTGTGAAGTCTGTAATTTGAATGAAGTATTCAGCAGACAATTTCCAAGTCTACATATAAAATGATAGCATCTTTCTTAATTTAGTATGTGTAGACACTTGTAGGATGGACACCAGACATCTTAGTACCTCTGCGAAAAGCTTACAAGTTAGAGCTTTGATAAATGGTTCTTCAGAAGGCAATGAAACACTACTCTTGAAAGAGAAGAGAATATATTTTGAATGTCACATCTAGCTATTGCATTTCCCATAGGCATGACACGGTGTAAAAGTAATTAGTATCTCATTTATAGATTTAGATCTCTAAGCTGAGCACTATCTCAAAATCTTCTTGCCAACTCACCTGTTCCTCCTTGCTGTTTCTCTTCCAAAAATTCCTCCTTTCCATTTAAAATTCTAAATTAAGAAAACATTCATCTTGATGACAGGTCAACTTAATTGTACTACTTCTGGTTTGTTTGGTTGGGGTTTTTTGTTTTGTTTTGGCTTTTTTTTTTTTACCATCACTGTGTTATGATTGCACAATGCCTAACAGTTTATGAGCAAAACAGTAAAGATTATTTGCACAATTAGAATTGACATTAGAAGTGATACTACCATTGAAAATGATAAATATGCAAAGTATTTTTTGGGGAAAAAAGAGTTGTATGTTTTTCTCTAAAGCAGTTTTGACTGTTCAGAAATCTGTGATCATATTGCTTGGTGACTTAGGAAAAGGTATTCAGATACTTATGGAGTAAAGCCAGCCATATCACATTTTGGATTGTACACTCAGTACCTGGCTGTAGGTAATACTGTCTATTTTACAGCGTAGAAATGGCTATGACATTGATTCTCTGATGCAGAAGTTGCTTTAGAATTTCTTAGGGATTTAAAGTCTTTTTAATTGAAATGAAGACTAAGCTTAATAGGCATGTCATATCTGCTTTCAGGGGGGCAGGGCTAGGACACTTTTTCTCGATCCTTTTTCATGAGGAAAATAGCTCAGGATATTCTTAGGCATACAGCTAATTCTGAGTATGCTGGTGCCTTCCTGAATTTGTAGGTAGCCTAACCCATTATCTCAGCCATGAGAAATTTGAGAAAAGTATTGAGATTGCTGATATTTAATCCAACACTTTTATATGCACATTCAAGTCACGTTAAGAGAACTGCCTGGGTAGTAAATGTGCTTCTCTGAGTTCTGAATTCGGTAGTATATTCTTGATACAGCTGAAAGTTTCAACTTCCACTTAGTTGTTTGAGAGATCTTTCTTGGTAACTTGTGTAAGATAATTTTGTATCACCGTATAAAAGCGGGATACCGTAAGTACAAGGAATAGGCAGCAGCACAGGGTAGTAAATCTCTTATTACACTTTTGTATATGAACAAAACTGCTTTCATATTTGCGTGCTGTCATACCTGTGTACTAAAACGACCAGAGATTATGCCACTTGGTTTTTTTCTTTGAATACTTCAGGATTCAGGGTTTTTGGTTAAACTGATTTCGTTTTCTTTTCATGCCAGAACATGAAAAGGCGGGAGGAAAGGGAGGGAAGGAGATACTTCATAGACGTGGATTTCTTCTGTTTTTAAGAAGAACGCATAGAAAAAGGTTTAGTTTGTGTTTAAACACTGGCAAAAAGGGCTGCTGGAAAGCAGACTTGATATGGCATGTCACCCTAGTATTTAGTGTTAACCAATGAGAAGGTCAGGCTTACTGGTTTGGGAAAATACTTCGAAAAGGAGAATGATTTAAAAAGATTGCTGTAATTCAGCTGAGGGGTTGGGGTGGTGTCCAACCAAGAGCTTAGTATGTGGATGTGTGTGTTCAAAAGCAACAAGGAAGACCTGGCCAGTTCAGTAGTTTTTGAGATGCTGGGAGCTTTTTGTCTTGTGTCTGGGTTGCTGCCCAAATTCTGTTGGCTGAAGAGTGTTGGACGTTTCTTTATTATTAAGGTAGGCTCAAGCAAAATGGACGTGGAACTCATTCCAAAACAGTCACTCCTTTAAGATTGTATGGTTTTTAATTATTTTCTTCTCCTGCACAGTGTGACAGTGAATGAGGGTGTGTGTGTAGAGGAGCTTGTCTTAGCAATGGTCTGTTTCAGAGACCATGTATGGGTAAAGCAGTTCAGCTAGTTCAGCTCCCTGCTCCTCCCTCTTGGAGAGCAGAGCAGAATCTCCTCTGCTGAAACGGTTGTTCTACTTTCTGCTTTCTATATTTGTACAGCAGAGCACACTAGCTAACCAGGCAGTGTGGCTGGCCTTGTGTGCATTCGGCATTTGCTGAGCGGAATTGAGAGCCAGGGCTTACAGTTTCTGTTGTTACGTCCGTCTGTCTGTCTGTCTCTTCGTCTCTGGGGAAGACTGGCATTTCAAGTGAAAGGTGACCTGTTTGTGGATGTTTTATTTTTTCGTAAAATGCAGTCCATTCAAGTTTCGACTGTACAGACTGGGAGTGGAGGAGAAAAGGCAGTTGTCTTGCAGAGAGGGTATTTAGTGGGTGGCAGTGGCATTAGAGAGATACTGGTTTAACCTCCAAAAGAGCTGCTGTCATCTGGGATGAGGATTTTAATATCCCTGCCTGCTGTGGAGAGTGATTAGCCAGGGTCTGTATCTTTCCATAAAAGGTCTGTTGCAACTGTCTGCTGTGAAGATTAACAGAAGCTCCATCCTGTCCTGGGAGAACTGAGTGCTGTCTTTGTCACGGGCAAGAAGGTGTTAATTTGGAGATAGACCCTGGCCTGCCTAGTTTGGAATAAGGAGCTGGTGCTGAGGGATGGGGCTGTAGGAAATACCTTGTTAGGAAGAGCTGGAAAGTTGTAACTAGGGCTTCCCTGGCTGTGTATTTGCATAAACTTTGTATTAAGGCCTTGCACATGTTGGGAGGACTATTCACAACTGCTTTTCTTTAGTAGATCAGGTAAACAAATAGTGCAGGAAGTCTGTTAGCTGCTGACGCTGTAGTAAACTGTTGATATGATCTCTGAGTAGCAGAAAGGCACTCAAAATAGTGGCAGCAACTGGATCCACCATTAACATTGGCAATAAATTTTTTGAGATGAAAAAAAGAGAAGGCTGTAGGGTACTTTTCCTGTCTTTTAGGGGATGCTGTCTGCTTACAAATTCTGCTGCCTTTTGAATATCTATGCAAGCAGGCATCAGGCCTTCTGTTCCTGGAATTTGAGTGAGGAAAATACTGTTTCACCTGCAAAACAGAAGACAGTGTCTTACTAAAATAATTCTTGATGACCATGTTCCATAAACCCAGTCTGGATTTATTTTTCTTTCCTACTACTGCAGTGTCTTCAGTGTATTTCCTCCTGAGAAAGCTATGTGTGTCTCGAGTTTGGGAGAAAATTGAGGGATCTCAGCTGGCCAGCAGTATCTGAATCAGCACTGTGTCTGCAGGCAGGGAACTGTGATTGATGTGTGACAGAAGGTCATCTCATTCTTGAACTGCTTGAACTCAAGCAACTTTGCTGTGTGGCTGTTTTCTGACTGTTCTTTGTGTAGTGGGGACACACTGCAGTAGTTGTTCCATCTTCATCTGGAAAACCTATGGAATTTACTGTGAATACACAGCTTCTGGGATGTTAAGCTTGTTGTTTTAAGTGCTCTGATATGTTTCCCAATTCTCACATCATCTTAAAGCTCTCTGCCTTCTCTTCACACTTTTATACTTCCTTACTCCCCAACTGACATTCTTTCATTTATACTAGCCAGAGCAAAATGGCAAAAACATAATCTAAACTGTTTTTGAGTCTACAGTACAAATTAAAAGCAAATCTTGGTACTGTTTGATGCCAGTGATGAGGGTTGTGTAATTTCTCTACCTGCTTTTTTTTCCTGGTAGCATACTTAGCTCTTGCTTGCAGTCTTGTAGCAGGGATATGATTAAGCTGGTTCAAAGGCCTCTTAGAAGTTTAATATTGCATGTTTTAAAAATAGTGTTTGTCCTTTTTTTGAGAGATGCCATGATAAATGGGTAGAACACTGAAGAAATACATGTTCACCAGGTGCATTGCATAGATGAAAGGTAAAGCCAGACTGTAGAATGGCACTAGGGCATTCAAATTTTCCATTTTATAAGAATCTTCCTAAATGCAGTATGTAAGAAAGTGATATTTTTAAGAGCTAAGCTAAGTTGTTTTGTCTCTTAGAAGGCAGATGTTTGAGTTACGTATATACGAAGTTTGACTTGTACCTATTGCCCACTAGTTCAAAAAGTGTAACTTAGCACTCTGCCTATTTCCAGGAGTTGACTCATGTAATACTTTAGATGTACAAGGATAGGAAGTTATATTTACCATATATATCTTGAGTTTAAGGGAGAATAGACAGTCATCCATTCTGTATTGACTGTTATCCTGTTTGCAGAAAACGTTTTTTCAAGGTTGGAGACAAGTGAGAAATTAACTCACATCCTTCAAAGGTCCTCAAATTCCACAGGAAGGGATATTTTTTTTTTATTTTGCTTACCTTATTGCTTTTATTCTTTAAAAAAAATCCTTTCATTTTAATGTCATCATCATGCAATTGAATAATGAGGTTAAGGGTGGACGTGTAGGAAGATTATGGAAATTTGAAATTAGGTCCAGTGTTCATTTGAACACTTATAACTGCTGTTGAAAAGGAATTACAGATATTAACCTCCTGGAAGAAGTGAAAGTTGAAAAATAGTTACTTTTTATTTTAAAGACATGCCACTCCCTATCCTTGATTAAACTATACGATTCAGCTTTTTAAAGTATTGGAGACAGTCCACTGACAAAGAACTGGGACAGTAAAGGTGATAATATAGAAGAACATGCATATGCTTCTTGCAAGTATAGCATTCCCCTAATAGATGTAGTAGAATCCTTATTGATCACTGGAGGCCTTTTAAAATGATTGATCAGTAGAAAATTAATAATGTGACAGCCAGCACCTAAATCTGATGATACAGCGATGTGAGTAATTTGAATGAGCATATGCCAGTATTGCTGTGAAATAGGTTTGTTCCATCTTTCATGCATTTCCCCTTTCCTTTGTGCTGCTGAGTGTGGTTCTGCAGTGAATTGAGTCAGGGGGCATGTCTGGGTTAAACCTACTGTTTTCCTGTTGTTGTTGATAGGCTAGATGACACCTGGATCATTTCCTTTTCCGGGCTCATTATAGAGATGGGGGTGGATAGCTGGTGAGGTAAGGTTTGTGCTCTATTATTTTGGCAAGAGCATTGACTTAAACTGGATAGACATAAGGAACATCTATCTATCCTTTTGTATTTCCACCCCATTTCTAGATAATCTTTTTGAAGAGCTTATATCCTCTCTTCTCTTGTAATGTAACCCAAAAAAATGAAGTAAGAATGGTTTGCATGCTGTGTTACCTGCTGTGGCACGTATCATTTGGTTCTAGACAGGGAGGTACTAAATGTTGTCATAACATGTTTCTTTATGAATGCAGCATTTGATACATGCTGAGTTTGCTGCTGCTGTACAGAGAAGCCTGCTGTTTGTTTGGGAAGAAATTGTTGAACTTTCTTGATCTGAGTACAGAGAGAAGATGATGTGCCACATACTGTTACATTTGAGGTTTTGATTCAGGAAGTATAAGGTACCTCCAGAATCTAGATATGAGACACAGAAACCCTAAGAATCCAGAAAGAGGATTTTGTGTCTATTTTGAGTCCTCATGCAACCAAAACTGTATTTGTAGCACCTGCTTCTGGAGTCTCTTCCTGCTAGCAGTGGAAACCAGCTGATGTCATACTGTGCCTTCCAGGAAAAGTGAATGGAAAGAATTGATGGAGAAGTGTCTAAGTGAAGTACATCTGAAAATACGTGCATAAATCTGCAAGCAAGTACTGAGTCTCTCTAGTTCTTGGCAAAGTGTGTTGACACTCTTGCTCTTGATCCCCACCCCTTTCACTCATCCAGCTGAAGTCTAAGAGCCTGTGACAGATCCAGCCTTGTACAGCAAGGGAGGATTTCTGAGGCCTTGGGAAGAGAGAGGAGCAAGCAAAGCTGTGCTGGCATCAGAGTCAGTCAGTGTTAATTACCACAGGCAGGCAGCCTGGAGGAGGTGTTTCAGGGTCCCAAAATGGGCCACAAGTGTAGTTGGTGAAGTAAAAGGCTGTTGACATCAATAGGAAAGATATTCTATTAGTTGTCTTTAGGTGTTGGTAACTTGGAATGAAAGGAAGGCTTTGTCAGGCAGAGAAAAGTTAATCTTCAGACAAAAATAATGCTTCAAGGTGGTGCATGTATTTATGCATTGATGTATTTTCAATAGATATTAAGTTGTAAACTAACGCAGAAATGTTTAGTGTTTTTTCAGTGTTCCTTAACAGTGCTTTGTATGTTTCAGACAGTACATAGATATTGAAGAAGGGGTAAATATTGCAAAAAATAAACCAAGGTATATACAAATGGTGCTGTAAATTATGACAAGTGAGAAACCTCCTTCAGAGGGCTTGAGTAGAAGCTTAAGAAGACCTGCTTTGCATTGGAACAGTTAGTTGGGTTTGGTTTTTTTGTTTGGGCTTTTGAACTAAAGTCAGGACATTCCTAAGTTAATGTTCCCACAGCAACACCAGTGTTTCCCTCTGATGAAGAAAAAGAAATAGTACAAACCATTTCTTAAAGCTTCAGCTCTACACACCCAGTATTAAGTACCTTGAAGAGTTAATGAAAATTACTTGCTGATGAAAGTTGTTTGAATCAATATTCATTCCTTAAAATAGAGCATTGACTTTGGAGATGTAAATGAGTGTAATTTAGAAACTTCTATCAATTTACTTCTGCAGAGGATTGGACCGTGTGCCTATTGCAAAAAATAAGAGAAATAATTGGGCATATTTTTACTCTTTGGTTTGCAGGCGTGGCAATGGCAGACTCTGCATGGTAGAGTTCATGGCAAGTATTTCTCTAATATATACCAAGCAAGAGACACATACAAGTTTAAGGTAAATCAGTCTTTCCTAGTTGTGTAAAATGTTTATTCTTAAACATTTTACAAATACAGAATTTCCAGGCCTACTCAGAATTTTGTATCCAGATGGATTCTGGTCTTTCGAAATTGGAACACCTCAAAAATATTTTCCCTCTTAAGCTGGTAGTAGATGCTGGAAATCGTCACATGCACTGTTTCCTCCTAGTATTTCAGGTGGAATAGTACAGAATAGTAGTTGCATTTGAGGATCTTTGTGGGGAGACCTGCAAAACATCGATCTTCTCTGGATTCAAATCTGTTTTCTCTTGTGCAGTCAAAAGAAGTCTGTAAGTACCATGATATAAAAAATTTCATTTAATGCAGAGCTGTGCAGACTGTGTCTGCCTAAACATTGCACAGGGATGATTTTCTCAGTGTGATTTTTTTTTTTTAATCTTGCTTTTAATGACAGCTAAGTGAAAGTGTTAGTGTTTGAATCTTGTGTCTGAGATGGATGAGTTTAGCTAGTGGTGGTGTTTCTAGAAGTAGGCTTACTGGTTAAGCTGAGGTTATCATGTCTGTTCACTATACCTCAATCTTTTGCCCAAAAGAAAACATAAAACTCTGTATTACATGTGACAGGTCTTCCTGTGACTTGTACAGTATCCGTAAAGCAAAATGTGATTGGGCGTTTTCTGAATGTTTTGGATTCTCGTTCAAAAAGTAAATAAGATGTTGTATTTGCAACTCTTGAGATATTTAATGAGTCTCTTAATGCCATAATCTGGAAGGATACAGCAAGATTAAATCTTTTGTTAGTGACATTATTTGTTTTTTTATTGACAGACATGTTTTGTGGAGTTGAATTTACACTCCTTTTTTTTTTTTAATATGTTTACTAGGTTTTCAGCTGAGGCAGATGTCACAATGGGATGCTACTCTGACTCCTATGAAATACTTTCTCTTACTGTTTCTCAAGCTATCTTCACAGACAACAAGTAGATTTATAACTCAGTACAAACAGGAACTCTTGGCTCTATAAAGTGACTTGTCCAGTGCTATTTAGTCCCATAGTTAGAAAGAGAACTCAGGTCTTCTAAGTCCCAGTCTCATGTCTTCAACAGTAGATCATAGGATTTTATTCTGTTCTCAAAAGTATGTCTATTGACACTTTCACTATGGGTTGTAAGACTAATGATCAGTCTTGGGAATGGTTGTAATTGCTGAATGGGCATAGAACAGACTTTGCAAATATATTCTACATCCCACATTGCAGAATCTCAGACTGCTTTGTGTTGGAAGGGACCTCAAAGATCATCTGGTCACGCCCCCCCTGCTGTGGGGAAGGAAACACTCCACTAGACCAGGTTGCCCAAAGCCTCATCCAACCTGGCCTTGAATAATGCCAGGGATGGCAATCCTAGTATTTTATAGTGTTATGGTCATAATAACTTGCAGTATGGCATTTAAAATGTTTTCCCATTAGTTGTGGGTTTTTTTTCCTCTTGATCTGCAGTTGTCCTAAAATGTGCACCTCTTCTAGTCTTCATTCTGTACTCCCTGTTACACTTGAAGTTGAACCAACTTACATACTGTCATGAGTAGTTCAACTGGTCTATTTACTTACTACACATTGTCTGCTAATCTGTATGCACATTAGTACTTGTGCTGGCAACACCGCGGTAAACAGTATTTGACAACCTTGCGAAAATCAAGTGAGCAGGCACAGTGACTAGGAACTGTTGCCTTGCGTTCAGCATGCGGGTTCTGGTGCTGAGAGGTTTGGGTGTAAAGATTGCAGTAGAAGAGAAACATTTCTTAGACAAGGAAGTAAGGCTGCTTCCTTGGTAAGGTTTTTGCACTGCAGAAGTTTCTCATTGCTATATCTGTTGTCTTGCTGTTCCATAAGTGACATTTACTAGAAAGTGACACACTTTCTGTGGATTGTGGCCTGAGTCATTGAAACTTCATCTGACTTAATCTGTAATCTGATTTATCTGGTGAACTTGCTCCATCGCTCTTTGATGCATCATTATCTCCCTCTTGCACTTCCTCAGGAGAAATATCTATTTTTGTATTGGTCATATTGGTACTTAAAAGTATGCACATCCACAGTGAGTCCAGACTGAATGTTGATTTTGTGAGAGACTGTTGACGCCAGGATATATCTGATGTTGAGCTATATGGTCTCTTCTATCTGTTAGGACCCTTTAATCATCAATAGTAATCTTGATATCCCATAAACATCAGTTCCTGGAAAGTATAATAAGAAAGTAGAACTAACTGGTCTAGAAAAGTGCTGACTCTGACAGGAATTTTATTGATCAGAATCCATTAAATGATCTGCTATTCTACAGATGATCCTGGATGCTCGTGAGACAGTGCTTTGATACTTAGTGGCAAAACATCAGTGCTACATTTATTTGGCTGATTTCCAAGGTCTAGTACTTAGTGCCTAGAGCCACTTGTTTTCATTACCAACTGTCGTTCTATTTAGATTATAGTGCATACCAGCAGTTACAGCTGTTCATCAGCAAGCATGTATTTTGTCACCCTTCGATCTGGAGGGCTAGTGTTAAATCTAAGAGTTAAACCTTTGTTCTTCTATATGGGGTTCTCAGGTGGTGTCGGTGTTCCTCCCAGCTTGGGACAGAAGTTGGAAGTGATACCTATACTCAGATGCAACACGTCAGTCAGGGGCCAACCTTAGGAAAAAATTCTTATTTGCTAAAGTTCTGATGTGATCTCCCAATTCAACACCTGTTAATTGTTTTGCTGTCCCCACTAAGAACCTGCACTCATGCAACTATGAGAACAGTTCACTCTGTGTGTAGTGCTGGGATGGGGTGAATCTGCAGGTTGCCCTGTCAGTTAATTAAAAAAATTGCTATGCTACACACATTGCTAGTAGCGTGCTTCCTGTATATACTGTAATCTGAGGTACCAATTCCCGAGTTCTTCTGAGAAGGAATACAGGTATCAGATTCTCTGGCCTTTGGGACAGGTTTGTCTGAGCTATAAACTTGTGTAAAGTATTTGCTGTATTTATGTTCTACCTGCAATTAAATGAACCGTACTAATAGTTTTGTTTTGATTTAAGAGTGTTCTCCCAGGCTGACAGGTGGCTGTCAGATTTGTTGCTTGCTTTTTAAAGTTTTTATTGTCCTGGATTTTGTCTTTGATTCAGTGAGGTATATCTTTTTTCCCAAAGGTATCCAAGAGTTATGGGTTCCTCTGGCTATGTTAGTTGTACTTTTGGTGCCTTTGAAGTTTTAAAATTAATTACCAAGTGTTAGGTAGTTACATGTGTGAAGGGAAGATTTTTCTTTTTAACTTTAAAAAGTTGTTTACCACTATATTCTTAAGTATTTCCAAAATTAATGAGCTGTGTGTTTACTTTTTTCCTGAAAGCTGATTATCTCAGAAATACAACTTAGTATTTATGCCACCTTCCGTAGGGTTTAAATATCTGGCAATGGTTAGGTTTAAAAGAAGAAAACATTTTATGTTACTGAATGCTTTGAAATCAGGTCTGTTAGCAGAATTCCAAGACTTTTTTTTTTTTTTGCCATAAACAAATATTATTTAATTAAACTTCAAAAAAGCAAAGGAATGTGGGTGAGGTGAAAGGAGGTGTCCTCAGGTAACATATTTGCCTGAATCACTAGTAAGAGTTTCTTAATCCAGAATGTTGTTATAGAACCAGACTAAGTATGTAGAATGTTCCCCGACCAGTAGTCGGTTTTCAGTAATAGTCTAGAAAAGCTAAATTCATAATTTTGAAAATACACATTTCAGATAACTGATTCTCAAGGTTCACAGATTTATTTTGTTTGTTTGTTCTTAATTAGTATTATAAGAAAATTATTTTTCATTGTTTAGGATTTTGTCTGCCTTTAGAGGGTATAAGGAATAAGAAAATTTGAAAATTACTACAAAATAAAGATGAATTCTCAAGAGATTTCTCTCTGGTAAATCTTGAGTATGTGTGATAAATATCCAAGTGTACTACAAGTTGGAAGAGGATATGGGTCGCTTAGTCACTCAACAGAAAACAAAGGTTATGAAGTGGCCTGCAAAGCAGTGTCAATATGGGAACTCAAATAACCTTGTATAACTTTTCTCCTTGCAGAAGGATGCAACTCTTGGTTTGAGTTGGATTTTCTCTAAAATACTGCTAGACTACTATGAGTGTACTTATGCAAAATAACCTAGGAGGAAGCAGGGAAGAAATTCTTTTTAAAAAACAGCTAACCAAACAAAACCCCCCAAAAAATCCTCCCACACCAACAGTCAAATAAAAAATCCAAATACATGCTAGCTCGTGGTGTGAGTCAGTTACTGAATCTGCAGAAAGAGAACCCTGAATCACAGAATAGTGTCCCCTACTTAAGAGGTGCTAGTACAGAAAGTCTGTATGGTTCCTTGATGATTTGCTTAAGTTGTAGAAGTAACACTTTTTTCCTTGTGTTGTTAGTTCTTTGTGTTTCCTAATTCAGAGCTTTTTCATATATTTCTATCTATGCTATTTTACATTATTTTACAGTAGAGTTCCCCTCTTCGTGTTCATTGTCAGCTTTTAGTGCTGCTGCTGTCAAACTAATGTAATATAGGAGTTTAGGATTGTGGATACCCGTGTTAGTAACTCTGCTTCTGTCATGACAGCCAAAAAGCCAGACAGGTAGGATAAAGTCCACTTGAAAAGTCCACTTCTGCTTTCAGCCATATTGTTTATGCAGTCCTTTGTTTTGCACTCTTTCATGTATTTTCTGTATTTTTTAAATGTGCGACTTCTTTTGAGTCTAATGAGGGTTGTTACCACGTCATGAGGACTTCCATTATTAAAAATCTGCTTTACTTTTAGAGTCTTCAGCATTTTACAAGATAAGTTCAGGCTGCAATGATTGGTATTATCTGATTTTTAGCTCTGGAGTAGTCTAATAATATCTGGGCTTTTTTCTTGTCTTTTAGAGTGAAGACTGGAACGGCTAGCAGGAGGTGTGTAGCTGCAGGTAGGAACCAACTACAGTTTGTATACTTCAGTTGCATATTGGCGCTTCCTTTCAAAGACGCAGAGAGAAGTTGTTTTTACTTTCAATCATGAAAGCTGTCCTTTTCCACTGCAGTGAGCAGTGCTCCCTGAACCTTAAACTTTTCACCATTTCCTGCCTTTGTACAGCTAAAGGAGATTGGGAGTGTTAACAATTTAGGACTGCAAGTACCAGGGCAATAAGCTGCTCCATCTCTATCTGTAATTTCATTTTAGAAACACAAAGTAGCAATGTGTATCTTCAGATTTGTTCTTGTCGAGAAATTACTATGATGTACTCTGTACATGAAGCCCTAAAGGTGAGTATTAGTAGGACAACTCCCTATGGGCTGAGGCAGATTTGATTACATGCAGCAGAATGGGAACCTAGTTGTGTGAAAATGCTTGGAGCCAGGTGCAAGGGTGTTCTGTGCCTGAAGGATTTTCTCTAATGTCTGAAGTCCACTAAGGGTGTAGTTTCATGAGGCAGCTGAGACACTTCCCTGTCTTGTATTCAGTTTCCAACTGAGTAGTCCTGTGTCTTTGGTTATGCTTGGTTTTCATGGTAGATTAACTGCATGGTAGATAAAGTCAGCTTGACAACCCCATAAAAAGCTCTTTGTGATCAAGTTGTCATTTCTCAGTTTTAGCAAGTTGGAATGATTTACTGTAGTCAGAGGGGTACCAAAAGAATAGATCCAACTGTCTGTAACTGCACCTTGGAGTTCCAGCTCACTTCTGAGAACAATTAACCTGTAACTACTTAAAGTAATAGTATCATGCTCAAAGTATGGTGCTTGTTGCCCTTCTGATGAATCACCTCTGCTGTGACAGAAATACTTAAGGTGTGCTTTAGTCTTCAGGCAACCAGTGAAAGCTAAGTTTTGATACTGTCTTGAGGAACTGCTTGTTTTCTTTTATGGTCAGACATTTGCCACAGTTTTCATAAATACATTGGAAAGGATTTAGTCATGTCTGCATTGGAAAGAAAATAAGTTTATTTAAAGTGCAGGGTATCCTATCCATATGTTACTCATCAGGACTGAAAGAGCTAAAGTCATACTAAATCCAGGAACACCTTAATTTTCAAGTGATTTTTAGAGTTTTGGTGATTGACCTCTGTTTGGAAGTACCAGTTTGAGGACATTGGTCTCCAGGCATTGCGGGTGCTACACAGCGCTACTTTCCTTAATGACTGGTGCTCCATACTTTGCCCTTCCTGCTCCTCTGCTGCTTCATTAGGACAGTGTGGAAGATAGGAAAGAGAGAATACTGCTCATCATATTAATGGCTTTGAACAATTTATGTCTTTTGAGACAGACTAATGTGTAATTAGACCTAGTTTTTCAAACTCACACGATTCTGCCAATTATAAAGCACAGGTCCAGATTCCATAGATTTGGATTACTTAAATTACAAAATAATCAGATCATGCTAATAGCAAAATAATCATCAAGTTTATGGTTCCTGAAAATAAGTCATGAAATGGAACGCTTCCTTTTGTTGCCAGGTCCATGGCTTCTCATATTAAGAGCAACATAAAGTTGAATCCATCTGTAATGTGAATGTAGAAGCACGTCCAAAGGAAAGAGGACTGAGTCTTTTCTTGAACATCTGATAATGGTATATAAAATTGTTTGTATACATCCCAGTATGAAATACCTCTTATGATTAACTCCACAGAGATGTATTAGAATAAAACTGATGGTATTTTGCTTCTGGTCTGGTACAGAGAATAAAATTCAAGGAGCAGGCTGGCAGCTTTGCTTTGAGATAAGGAATTAATTGGCCTTTGAAATAGCATTCAGTTTTGATCCTCTCCCTTCTGCTAGCTGCTGTCTAACCAGACAAGATTTTGACTAGGGAGTTTACCCTGAGACTCAGGATTGCTTCTTGTATTTGGAAATATATATGCCGTGCTTGCCAAAGCAGATTAAAAAGTTATTTTTCTGTCAAATATTACTGTCTTAAAAGTGCTCTGTGAGCATTAGACAGTTTCAAGACTGAGGAACTCCTACCTCTGTATTGATTCGTCATACCCACATTCATCATGCTGATACTTTTTTGGAGGACAGAACCACCTTTACTGTTTAAGTGCCCTGTGAATGGAGAGCACTGTAGTGTTCATGTTGTTCTTACTGCCCTGCCCCTCCATTAGAGTGATCCTATTGTTGTCCTGAAAGTAAGCTGTAAGGAAAACTCCATTAGAGACAGATCTGAAGTTACCTCGTGTGAAGAAGAATAGTAACTTCTCTGTTTTTAACTGAAACTTGTCTGTGTTAATGTAAAACTTCTGCAGGAGCCCCTTCCAAAGTGGAAATTCTTGGCATTGAGATGAAAATGGACATTAAAAGATTGTAGATTTGCCTACTTAGAAGGCACTACATTCTTCTACACGAAGAGGAAGTAAATTCTTCCTCTAAAGCCATTTATAGTTAGGAAAGTACATGTAAAATTGGTTGGTTATAGATTTGTTTGATGCAGAACTGTCTTTCCCTCCAGAGTAGTATTCTTCATTCTTCCTGGGCTTAGCTTTTTCCGAAGTTGAAACCTACTATGGTTGTTTAACCTAACGGTTAATTAGACCGGACTAAAGAGGAAATTTTTAGATAAGCATGGCTATATTTTCTTAACAGATTAGCATAACTGAGGCACATATATCATACTATTTCTCTTTTTACTCTAGAGGCTTGGAAAACTAGGTATTTTCCAGAAACGTGCTCTCTGGCGTTTTGATTATGGCCCTGTCTTGTAGCTTTAAAAGCTAGTGAAGTTTTGCAAATGGCTGCTGGTCCAAAATAGGCAGCAGGAGTCTCAACTTAGATTAGGAGACAAGACAACAAAATAACAACTTCCTAAATCAGTCACATTTCTTCTGTGCCAGGAGTGATGCTGGAGCTTCCCTAATCACTTCCGTTAGTATTTTCTACCCCACAGTGTGTGTGGTAGCTTGAGTTGTTTGCCTTTCCAGGGATACCCTGTCCTCCAGTCTGTTCGTGGGCGATACTGGAGCTGTATCTTTGTAGCCTTGTGCCAAGAGGCAGGGATATTCATGCCTTATGTTCTAAGTTGATGCACTGAGTAGAAATTATTGTTAGCAATTACACTGCATAGTGTGCTCTTCTGGAGCTATCTGGGCTTCTCCATTTGAAGTCTCTTCAGGTAACATGCAACAAAAAGCTTTCATTTGGATAAAATTAAATGGGAGAGAAGCAGTGAGTGAATTTTTACTGTAGAATAATACAAACCAGAATCAGTTAATATCTGGTGCTATTAGTAGAAACAATTTGAGATTAAAGGATTCCTCAAAACAGCTTGCATGGCTGCAAAGGACAATGAAACTTGAGACTTGTTGCTTTGTTTATTCCAAAAGGTCTCTTGAAACCTAACAGGGGAAGGAAAAAAAGCCTCTGTCATACTTCAGAAAGATTTTAAAGCAGGTCTGCCTGCTATTCTAAGACATTTCAGGAATAAGAGGTTTATAAATCACTTCATATTATTGTTTGTTCCTTTAAGATTATAGGTTACATTTCTTAGGTAGAAAAAGTAACTGACCAGTTATTACCTCAAGGTTTTACTTTACACAGGCACAAGATATGTGGCTTGCAATAAACCTTGGTTAAAGGCATTTTTTATTCACTGCAATTCTCATGTAGAGTAATACAACAGCCTTCATATGTGGTATTGTCCTGGAATTGTATAACTGGTTCTGTAGTCTCCTCTGGGTGCAATATGCAACCACACAGCTTTTCTCTGTGTAAATGTAGCTGCTTTGCCCATTGTAGTGCTTTGTGGCATGTTTGGCTTGAAGACAAGCTGACTGTTCAGAGCCTTGCAGGACCCAGTGGATTTACAGCTTCTTAGCAGGATAACTTCTGGCTCGCTCTCTTAGTGGCAGAAAGCTGACCTAAAATGTGTGGTTGGTTTTTTTGGGTTTTTTTTAAGAAATCTCACAAGGAAATATTGCTGAGATGACAAAATGTTTCCAGTGCCTCTTCTTGACTAAGTACAGAGCTGTACATTCCTGTAGTGTATAGGAAGAGACAGCAAAATGTAGATGTATTTGAAAGTACATTTCTAGAGCTTATGTGTAGTACAAGTACTTATAAGTAGTACAAGGAGATCTAGAGTTTTCCGTAGAATTGCTTGTAGGGTTGTTTCTTACACAAAAAGCTGAAATATCTGAAGGGAAACTTATGGCCAGGCTGAAAAAGAAAAAATACTGAACCTTTGTAAGCTCAGAGATGACGTCTGGAGAGAGAAAGAGAGGAAAAGCAGTGTAAAGAGATCTGTACCCCTGCTTTCAGGGTGTGATAGCTTGCAAGCATTAGTATTCTTACTCTCGCCTACTGAAGACTTAAGCATTCAAGTGCAAGTGTGATTTATTATCCATACTTTCTGTGTGTATTGCGGTCTGAATTCAGTCCGTAAACAAAAAGAATGGGGGAGGAATACCCCTCAAACCTTGCTGCTGCCTTAAACGTTCCATTCTGTCTTCTTTTAGTAGTTCTTTGTCCTTTCACAGCATAGAAATGCATGTCCTCACTCCTTATACTCTCATTTCCTGCCTTGTCTCCTGTTCTGTGTCATACTGCTGCTTTTATTTCCTCTTACTGTTGTTGGGACTGAGCCCCTTTCCTACTTTCTCAGGAATTTTTTTCTGTCTACAGATTTTTTAGATCTGTTAGGTACTTAGATTTCCATAGTTTCTCTCTCACAAAATATAAGCGTTGTTGTGTTCTAGCACTGTGGTGATGAAAAACTCAAAATGCTTCCCAAACTGTCTGCTGGAATGTTGGCAGATATTTAAAAAAAGAATAATTCTAAACTGAAATTTTCTTTCGTGTACCTTCCTGTAGAGCTTAAGTAGTACCTGAAATACACATTTCACATCTACTTACTGACCCCCACCCCAACCTATAGATAAGAATAAAATTATTCAATCTTTTACGGGGTATTTTTGTTACTATTTTTAATGCTTATATGCATTCAAAGAGTGAGGGGAAGAAACCTATGTGTTTCAGCTCTAAAAGCGTACAACCATATTATTAATTGTAAAATGTCTTGCAGAGAGGGATAAACAGGTGCTGATTGCTCCTTGTCTATGATTTGCCAAAGCTAGTGTCTTTCGAGCATTGTCTTCTTAGCCAAGCCCTTGCTGTCTTCTTTGCATCACAGTAAGTTTACTTACTGTGTTGTGGTTTGTTGGATGTTGGTTTTGGTGGTTTGGGGTTTTTTTTAATTCACTACTGCTACCAAGAAATAGCTGATAATGCTAATTTTTGTCTCCCACTCTGTTCCCTTAGTCTGAAAAAATGAGGAAATATGAAAGATAAAGAAACAAAATTTAGTTGGGAAAGACAGAAATTTAATATACATTTCAATTCACTATTTTCAAGGTCACAGTTGGGAACTTAAATTACAAAATAGAAGTTTAAAGCTAGCAAAAGAAAATGTGTTAGACTGTAGGGAAAGAACAATCCAGGTACCTTCCTTATTACATTTCTCTGAAGATTAATGGAATTGTTTAAAGCATCATTGGGTAACAGGTACAAGAAGGAGATAATTAAACGCCAAAGAGATGGAGTTTGTGCAAAATATTTTAATTTAAAGATTTTACTGATGTGGACTTTTTATTTTACTGTGCTCATGTAGTATAGACTATTAGCCTAATGCTGCATGGATACTCTTCTTAAATCACTGGGGGTTGGACTCAATGATCTCTCGAGGTCCCTTCCAACCCCTACGATTCTGTGATTCTTGAAAACAGAGTAGGCAGATACTGTCTGTCTTTGGAAAAATCCATGTAAATACTAACCAAAGTTTGTCGCTCTGTAAGTGGCACTAGATGCTAATTCTGGAAATAATCGATATGATGTACCTCAAATGCAACAGTAGTTGAGTAATTTCAAATCAGACAATCAGGCAGCTTTGGAGGTTATCAGCTTGCTTATTCCTTGTTGCTGTAGGGTCATGAGAAATGTTATGGTTGGAGATGAGTGTTTGAAGTCATCCTCAGGAGATGGTTTCATTGTAGTCTATTCTGGTTGTTTTTTCCTCTTTTTGGTAATGCCTGTGCAAGCCTTTGTAGTATCATCACTGAAGTAGCAGACGGCTGCATCAGGTCAAGCACTGGATTAGCAGCCTCATTCTGCGATGCAGTAAGAAAATAAAACTCAGGGTAGCATCATGCAGCTGTTCTGCCCCAGAGAAGCTGATTATTGTCAGCAGAGCTGCGAGTTGTTCGTGTTGCAGAGTTCCGATACCAGAGCCCCATCTGTATATTCATGGCACACTCACATGTCCCCTCTCAGGGAAGCAGATGAAGAGGCAATGTATCAGAGGGAGATGAGAGGAAGACTGAGGGAGTTTGAAGGTCACTGTCTTAAAGTTTGTGAATTTCATTCATCTACTGTAAGAGGGTCTTCAGACCTCTTGAATATCTTTTTACTGGCAGTTATTGGCAGAGCAGGACCCAGTTGCTTGGGTTTTGGCTTCTTGGATTTGAACAGATGTTGCAACCTGTTTCCTGGTAGATAAGCTCTTGTGTTGCAGAGCTACTGTCTACCATTTGGTGTAAATTGTCCTCAAGAGTGAGCCAGATAGCGAATACCACAGATTGAATTTGCTTGTCAGTTTTATGATATGGCATATTGCAAGGAATAGCAGAACATTTTAAAAAGAGGGGAAAGTGTATCTATTGGTTGTTCTCTGTGCTGTAATGTTTCCTGAGGTCCAGAAGCATGGGGCTTTTCAGGGTTTTTTGTTCCATGTTAGGGGATGGGGAAAGGGGTTGGCGTTAGTTACTAAAGCAGTTGAATACAGTGCTGATAGCCAAGCACTTTTAGTTAGCATTTACCTAATATGTGTATAGTTCAGTTCTTGAGTAGTTTTAACAGGACTACTCTTCTTTTTTTCCATAGTGCTTTTTGTTTTGTCCCAATGCAGATGCATAGGCATACTCCTGCTCTTTGGCATGTTCCAGGCCTATCCTTGCCATTCACAAAGGCTATTAACCTGGTCTTTCTATTAACCTGGTCTTTGTTTTCACCACAAAACTGACTCCATGGTCCCTCAGCCTCTCTGTTTTCAGCTCAGAAGAACTGAACCTGTTACGGTTTGTGTAGTAGCCTCAGATGGGTCTCTTCCAAGTAGTTGTCCAGTCTGTTCTTGCAGTCCTGTAAGTTTATTGTATCTGCACTATCTTGCCAAAAAGGAGTTCCAAAAATCTAGTACCCATTGTATGAAATACCATCTCCTTTCCTCCTTAGAGGAGGAATGCTGTTTTATCAGTCATGAAGAGTTTACTTTCTTAACTGTCATTTGAAAAGTTAGTTTGGAGATGGTAGCTGCTTAATAAAAGCCACAGTTGACTTATTACAGTTCTAATGTGCATTCCCTTCATCAATTGTTGTTTGAAATAAAAGTGAGAAGGACACCTATATTGGTCAGACACATGTATGATAGTCAAAGCAGAATTCTTTGACATCACATTGGTATGTGGATAATACTGTAGGTACAAGTCTTCCCTACTTGTTTTTGCTGTCATAGTAAGGTCAGATGTTTCAGTCAGGGTATTCGTTGATTCCTGGAACTTACTGTTTGTCATTCCAGCAGATGATAGCTTAAAGTCACTGGCCTGTCTAAAGACCTGATGTTCTAGACTACTCCATGGGTGCTCTTTGACATGTCTTTGCACTGACGTGTACAGCATAGGGAACAAACAGAATGAACTGGATGTCTTTGCAGTGGGTGATCTTATCTAGAAGTGTTTTGATTAATAGAAATAATATGTATCTTCTGCAGAGAGCTGTTGTATTTTTATTGGCCTGTTTTTAAGGGAAACAATGCACAAGCCTTAGACTGTCATTCCTTACCTGAAAACTTGAATCTACTGTTCATATGCAAATAAATTTGTCATAGCAATAAATGTCTCAAGGCATTAAGTTTCTAATCACTTAGCATTAAGTGAGGTGAGGTCAAAATAGAACATGCAGCTCTTGTCCTTGCACAGCCATTGGTGTGCAACAGAACAATAACAACTAGTCTGGCTATTGGCTATGGTCTGCACAGCCTAACAGGTAGAATTCACTGAAGGATCTTGAGACTCATTGGATTTATTGTAATGAGGTAAGACACATCTGTGGCGGTTTTTTTAGTTCTGCTTTTGGTACGTATTGGCATACTTGTGTTAAGAGTTACCTCTCTAGTATATAGGTTTACTGTGTAGCAAACAGTTCTCTGTGTCCTAGGAAAGCATCACTGCATCCTGGTTTGCTTGTGACATCTGAAAATTGAGGTGCTAAGGGAATTTGCTTGGATTTTTGCATCAGGTTGGTACAGAGCTGGGAACAGAAGACGCCTTTTCTACCAGGGCTTGCAGTCCCTTGACGCGTCTCTGAAAAGTGTTCTTAGTTCAGAACCCCTTCATATAGCAGACTTTATACAAGTATAGGAGTTGATGTGCTTTGTTTTTTTTGCTAGCATATAATACTGCTCTTGATTGCCACAGAGAAACAGTAACTTTTGGTTTTAACCCAAACAGTAACTTCCATATCTATTCTCACATGAAGATTTTGAATTGGATGTGTTAATTCAGAAAGGTTAAAAAGTTGTGACTAAGGAACTTGAGAACTGCCACACTGGAAACAGTCCTGTTTGTGGTTTACTACTGATAATGCCTAGTACTATGTGCATTAGACAAATGGGTCTAAAATCTTAATAATATTGATTACCCTGTGTTTAAAGATCAGGTTACTTAGTTGTTCCTAATGTTAACTAGAAAGTGGTAGTTCTTATGGATGGGGCCCTGGGCACCCTTGTCTAGATCATGCCTGGAGGTTGGTGGCCCTGCCTGTGGCAGGGGGCTTGGAACTATGTGATCCTTGGGGGGGCCCTTCCAGCCCAGACCATTCTGTGATTCTATGCACAGTATTTTGATGTGTATAGCCAATGGGTTATCTGTTTAGAAACACACACACCCCTGCCCCCCAAAGCAACCAAAAAACCCCAGGGAAAAAAAATCCCCCCTCAAATGGCTTTATATATACTAGTTTTTAATATATGCAGCCAATAGAAGAGGAAACGTATATCCCTGTATTCAAGCATCCAGTTGTGCTTGAACCCTGTCAGGTTTGGATAGGATTACAAAAGTCACTGCCACTAAATATTTATATTGTCCTTGAATTCAGTAAGAAAGCTCTTACCAGATTCAAATTTGCCTTTGCCATTCTCCAGCTTTACTAATGTGAACGCAAGAAGCTACAGCTTAGTGAATTGTGTGGTAATAGATTCTGTTTCAAGTGGATGTTGCATAGCACGAAGAAGGCAGAAAGGACAGAATTAGCACTTTCAAAAGCAGCAAATGTGTTTGCGGAAGCCCATACACAATTAAAAGGAAGCGTAGCCACATGTGTTTCTTGTCTATCTTTTTCACAAGCTTGACTGTTTAGAATTCATTAGAGTAACAAATTTGTTCACTTCAGCACAAAGTTTTATCTCCTTTTCCAGACAAATAACCTAATTCCCTCATTTTAGGAAATAGATTTTATATAATTTATTTTGACTCATTTGTCTGTAGTATCGAATAAAAGGTTAAGTTTAACTGCTGGCTCTTCACTTTCTGAGAGTGCTTAGGCACAGAAAATGTCATCCTGTTAGCCAGGGGGATAGGTGAATTGGTACTTCATCTGCTGGCAGAGATCTGGGCGGTCCTGGGGATTCTTCAGACAAAAGCTCAGGATTCATTCCTTTTGAGCATTCACAGAATTAATTGGAGTAGGAGCTGAAGGTAAACAGAACTTACAAGCCAGAGAAGTAGGTCAAGTATGTATCGATTTACCTCAAGGTTGTTTTTTTTTTCTCCTCAAAATATTTCGAGGAAGGAGGGATGACAAAAGCTGCTTATAAGCTATTTTTAGAATAAAAGTTACCTACTTTGTGAAAATCCATCTAGGTCTGGAGAGTGTGGAAGAATTGTAGTCTCAGTTAAATGTGTAGAAGAACACTGAAACTTTGCCATTTCCGAGATAACAGCATTTGTCATCCCCTCCTATCCTTTTTCTCTGCCTGGAAACTTCTACAAAAATTTCATATAAATAAAAACATTTTTCACTTAATCTGAATTTTAGGCAGCCTAAAACTTCATGCATTTTAATAGTAAACTCAACATCCTGAATGTGTCAGACTTGCCTACCCGTGTTGCGTTACTGTCATGGAGATTGGCAGAGGAAGAAACTGCAGTTCTGGCAGCTAGGTAAGGGGCTTTTTGTACCCAGCGAGGCATGAGGAGGCAGTTTGGATTTCAGAATAGAGAGAAAGCATTCTGACCACACACTTACCTGATCAACAATGAGGCAACAACATATTGACAAGTAGTTACTGTATTTTGATGCATGTAATCTAGGGGTTATCTGTTTAAAAACAAAACTGCAATTCAGCAGCACTGACATGCACAGATAACACAAGGGGAAGTTTATTCTAGGAACTGTCTCCTTCAAAGCTTCACAGTATCCGATTTCCCCATAGCCTGCATCCTTTCCCATAGTTTGCTCTCACCATCCTAGTAGTCCCTCAGCTTCAGATTTGTCTATGTTGTCTGAGGATCAGATTGTATAAAATAAAAGATGGTGTTATCTTTAGCTTTCAGAGTTAATTGCTCATTGAAATGAACAACGCTTTCTTAGAAAATAGGACAAAATTTCTGGTTTGTGGTTCGGTTTTTTTTTTTATTTTCAGTTTTGCAGTGTAGTTCTGTAAATTTAAAAGCAAAACTTAGCATTTCTATTCTTCAGTTTCTGAGAAGCATATATAGCAATACATTCTGCAGCATAATCTAGAACTTCAGAAGAGTAAAAAAGTGAGATTTAATCTGTAGTATGTAGACCTTTTTAGTGTTCGTATTGTCAGATTAGCAACACATTTGAATGTGTAGCTACAATCCATAGAGCTTGGAATTTCAGGCATTGTTTCTCTTATCCTTTGAATAGGAGCAGTCAAAGAATGGATCTGGAAGCCAGCAGGAATTTGACATCTGAGCAAAAAATAAGTGTGTTTAGCTCTCTTAATTTTCTTTTGTTCTTTGTGGGTGATAGCTAGGATGACTTTTGTGTTTGGTTTGTTTTTTAATAATTCCAAAGAAACACAGCTTCCTCATTCTTATTTCTGTGCAGTGGCAAAATACCATGTTTTTCCACTCTTTCTGATACTTTGACAAGTAAAGTCCATGTCTCTTAATTTGGCTAGCTTCATCATTTCAGCTAAATGTTACAAGAAACCCATTTGTACAGTAGTGTTTTACCACAGAAATTACTGTGATTACTGCAGAAGTACAGTACCCCGAGGCACTGAGGCTTGGCCAACATACCTTCAGATGTCTATTCACCATTCTGGTATTGATTCCTCCTTTCCTCTGAATTGTGCATTTTGGCACTGTTCATTAAATGAAGTTACCACATCACAGAAGGGAGTAAGTCTACCAAGAAGTAAAAATAAATGCATAGCAGGATAGTTGCACAGAACTAACGTCTCAATTATCAAAGCCAGTTGACTGAATTTGGTGTGGAGTTACAACAGTGTGACAACGCTTGTAACTTGTTGCAGGTTTGTCATAATGGAACAACCAGACATGATTTCCATTTGGAGGAGCAGAGACATAAAGGAAATTATGTGTATAGGATCAAATCATAATGACTTAGTGATTTTCTTCAGTAAACTAATCAATCTCCATAACCTTTTTAAAACCCATTTTCTAGAGTATCTATTGCCAGCATCATCTTTCATCGAACCTGTTGTGAGCATGTCTGCTCTGGGGTATTTTACTGACTGCTTAAAAAAGCTAAAGATGACTGGAAGACTAGAAGGAATGAATTCTGGTCTTCATAGGCAAGACCAGAATTTACAGGGCTGGTCTATAGGTTTATAGGAACAGTGGCAAGAACCCCACTGTATCTTCTGCAGTCCTAATTATATAAATCTAAAGTGTTTCTCTGTGTGGGCTCATTTTAGAGAAATCCATGAAGAGGGCTCCAGGCTCAATGTAAAATTTGAATATGATGTGATCTACATAACATGGCATTTTTCAAGTGGGAAGCCTGTAAGAGTGCCTGGAGGTAGATAGGAACAATTTACTGGAAGATAATAAACTGACCTGTGCTTCCTAGTGCCTGTTTGCATGCTTTTAACAGTGGTGCTTAGCAGGTAGCTTACACCTTTTCAAGAATAAGTTTTCTTGCATTTACTTCATAGTAAGAGCATGCATGAAGTACTTACTGTTGAATATCTGATGTGTGCTAAATTCCTGTCTTATTTTGCAGCAACATGCATATTTCTGTGTATTATGAGGCATAGCTCCTTTAATAACCTTTTAATTAACCTCACTGTAGGTTAGATCATAAAAGTATTTTTTCAAAGGTTGGAAATGCTCGTTTATGAGGAAATAATCGATGTACTGTAACTGTGCAAGGAGAGAGAGCTGTATATGATGGCCAGTCTAAATAACTACAAGTGCACGTTGCAGGCACTGACAGGCAAGAAAAGCAATCACGGCTGCCCCAGCGAGCATTCCTTGATGCTCTAGGAGTTCATTTTGTGGTTAGATTGACCATATACATAAGGTTTATCTGAATTCATGTTGGACTTGAATTAATCATCCCTCCTGGAGTGCTCAAGCACATTCAGATGCCACCAGAGCACTCAGTCTCCACAAACGAATATTTTTGCATCTCCTAATGAATCCAGTATTACCCAGATTATTTCCCCATTAGTTTGGGTGTTGGAGATTTAACAAGAAATCAGGCCCGTGTATATAAATAGACCTCAAAGTTCCCTCGTCAACATGTTATTCCTGTTTTAAAGATGAAGCAGCTGGGGTGTTCTGAGCAGTGTTTTCAAAGATTATTAAATAGTTTTCACCAAATCACTGCGATATAATCTGTACGTTCTCTCTATCTCTGATTTTGATGGGTAAAGTATTGTTTCCAGGACAATGGAATAGGGTTTGCTCCTATAAAAGTAGTTTTTTATGTTCTGTGGTAGTTAAAGAATTTTTGAGTAATCAAATCTTAGCTTTGATATTTTTTTTTTGGCAGGTTAAGAAAAACATTTTAGTTCGCATTTTTCTTGTTGGAAGTTAGAGTGTCAAAAATAGTGTACTAGGTGAAGAGAGTGAGATCAGCTGTTGAAAATCTTTATGGTGAAGGAACCTTTCTGACTTCATGCCTTTCCACTGGTGATATGAGAAGTGTCTGTCTGTACCTCAAGGCCTTGGACTACCATTTTGGGAGGCAAGGAGTTAGCTGGGGATGGAAAGACTGGAATTTGTATTCTTTCTGCTCTGTTACCTGTTGCTATCTTCATGGATCTGACACTCTGTTTATCTGACAGTGCACTCAGTACTGCTTCGCCAGGGAAAATTGCACAAAACAAGCCCAGTGCATCAGCATTTTCATTGTGTATTAAGCTGAGCCTCCCTTCACATGGTCACATCCCCTTTTTAATCTGGGATTCCATGTCCCTTTCCCAGTCCAGCCTGTTTCTGTGGTGTCTATTGCTGGTCTCCCTGAGCTTCTGTTTCTGTAGTTTGAGTGGGGTTTTTTGTGTGGCTGAGTGTTAAGACCTGCAGGACTTTTGGAAGTGGCGTTGTTTGGGGGTTAGGCAATACACTAATTTAGTGTTAGTAGTTTGTCACAGACTGAGGTGATGGCTGCGTTCAAGTTGGATTTCCTCCCAGAGATGATGGTGGACCATTGCTCCTTGAATGCTAGCCCTGTGTAAGTATTTCGTCTTCACATGAAAGTTTATAACTAAAGTGATAGATGGAATTTCTGTCTCTGAAGCCTGTACTGTCAGATTAATTTCCCTGGGAATGAGGGGAAAATTAGGAGAGCTGGAAGTTTGTTTTCTTCAAGAAATCCTAGTAGGGATTGACAATTGATGTTGGATTTTGGGTGGAGAGAGGGAAAGGATCTGATAATTTGGGGGATGAGGGCTGAGGAGGAATAAGGCTATTTGACAGTACTGCTTCTAGTATGCTACAGGTGCTGATACTATAGAATCAGTTGTTTAAATCAATTGTTGGGAGAAGGGTTTCCGTTCTTCCCTATTAATGACTCCAGACTAAACGTTTCAACTAGAAGTGAAAGATTCCTTGAATACTGCTGGAGGTCATGGTAAGAGTTGCCTAGTTAACAGGATCCATGCTATGCTCCTGAAGCTACCCTTGGCATAGGATGCAGGGCTGAAACTATTGGGAAGAGGGAAGATGATTTCCAGTTGTTCTCAATTGGAATGAAAAGACATTGAATGAAAAGAGGGAGTTAACCCCTTTGTAAAAGGTACTGGTTGCTTTGGCTGTTTAGAGAGATGCTGACCCTTTCTGAGTGGAAAGGTAGTGAGGAGTGAAAGTATTTATGATTATTCCATTCCCTTCCCTTCTAGTAAGAAGCTTTGTTGTTTCTGAGGTCTTTTCATACCGGTGAAAAATTAGGAGCTTTCCCTGGCATCAGTGTTTCCTTGGGCTGTGAACAGCAATGAATTGAGTGGGGGGAAAAAAAAAAAACAACCCTAAAAATTACCTGGTTTGGGTGATGTTTTTAATCTATTGGGGAGGTATGATTGGAGATAGACAGTGAGTGGAACAGTGTTTACTGTAATGTGCAGTTCATAAGCCATTCAAAATATATCTTTAAAGGAAAAAACAGAGATGAAGAGAACTGACTACTCTGGAAGAAGGCCACCTGTATTCCTCAACAAAGAGTTTGGGGGCAGGGGGAATTGTTGTATAGCTACTATTCCACTCCCCATGTCCCTTCTAGATTATGCAGGGGTTGATCAGCAATTTTAACCTACTGATCATTGTAGCTACGACAGGTTGAGGTTACAGTCAGTCTTCCACAGAAATAGGTCCTGTGGTATACCAGGCTGTGTCTACTCATAACAAGACATCCCATTGCACTTGACAAACAGGGAGGAGTCAATACAGAAAGCACTGTGTGACTGAAGGAGCTGGGTGGGATATAACACTGTTATTAATAGGCTGTAGACTGCTTCTGTGGCTAGATGTAATGTCCTGAAGCCTATTGAAGATTCTTATGCTCAAAACTTTTGTGGTGTCATAGTCTAAGAGAACACTTTTTATACAGCCTAAGCACACATGGGGTTTTTTGGCCAAATGTTGTTGAAAACTCCCTAGCTTCCCAAAGAGTTATTGCCTTCTAAACTTTTAATGAAACGTCTCATCTGTTCAGTTGTTTCTGTTTCTCTCTTTTAAGATGGATCTTCATCCTGGGAAACAGTTCCAGATAGTCACATTTAAAAACAGTCTAAAAAGAAAATGTTACCCTCTCAATCTCAGTAGTTACTGGTAACTTCAGGAGTCTGTGGATAGACTGAGTTTAGATTTCTTCCCGTTTTGGTTTCTTTTTCTTTAAGATTTGACATGGTTGAACTGGTGATATTTTTCAGTCATATGAACACATTTGTGTCCTGAATCCCAGATGTTGACTACATTATAGGAATAAGAATTAAGATAAGTTTTAAACAGCTATGTAGAGTGTGTTTGGTTTCCAAGTACACAGCTTGCCAATGAATGTGAGTGATGGTTCTGAATATTCTCTGGTATGCAGGACTGGAAATGTGCAAGAGTCTCTTTTCCTATGTTTATTTTAATCGTGTGTAGAAAGATTCTTACTTTTTTTTCTTAATATCTCACTGTGCTGCTTCTAACTGCAATTGCTTCTAGAATCTGTGGAAAGATATAAACCAGCAATTCCTTCTTGTTTTTCATAGCTCAAAGAAAATGAATGGCACACTGGATCACCCAGACCAACCTGATCTAGATGCTATCAAGATGTTTGTGGGTCAGGTCCCACGAAGCTGGTGTGAGAAGGATCTAAGAGAACTTTTTGAACAGTATGGTGCTGTCTATGAAATAAATGTCTTGAGAGACAGGAGCCAAAACCCTCCTCAAAGCAAAGGTGAGAGCTTCTGAACGTCTTGTGAGACTTGGTGTCTCAGCTCCTTGTACGTAGTTATTTCCAATCTTAGCTGTTGGCTTATTTGAACGTCCCTGTGTGTTGGAGCTCTGTGCCACCAGGTGCATGCAAGCCCAGGCTTTATAGGCTTTAACTGTATGTGTCTGTACTCGGACTGTGATCCAGTCTATTAGCTGAGCTGAGGTAAAACATTGTTTGGTTGGGTTTTTTTAAGAGCTTAGAAGCAATGGGAATGCTTGAAGAGTATGGATTATAATTGCAAAGCAGAATGTCAAATTAATGTTGTATTCTTCCAGAGCATCATTGCAATGCAATGGTATGATCAAAATGTTGTTGGAAGTGGCACAGTTTCAGATAAATATAAAATTGAGGCCTTAGTCATTTGTGTACATCAAATCCTAAGTAAATGCTCTACCTGGATTTGCAGTTCAGTTACATGTAGTACCTTAATTTCTGTGAAACTAGGTGGGCTTTTGGTATTAGGAAATAATTGTTGAGTTTGATGGAAGTAGCCAACAATTACTTGACAAGTATATGTAAATGTTTTAATGAATGGGTCAGTTCTTGATATAACCTATTTTATTAGACTTAATCTTTTTTTAAACAGCCATGAGCAGTAGTACCCACCTATTTCAATGTCTAACCTCTTATCATACATTTTGCATTGGAAGGCTAGGGACTGGCTATTTCTGTACAGGCCAGAAGACTGATGGTGTTCTGTCTTCACTGGCATTTTGTTTCAATTGCAGGGTGCTGTTTTGTTACATTTTATACCCGTAAAGCTGCACTAGAAGCACAGAATGCTCTTCACAACATGAAGATCCTCCCAGGGGTAAGAGAAGAGCCATGCTTTCTTTGCAACTCATTCTTGTGTTTCTGAGCTCTGGCACCACCAATACACAAATATATGTTAACCTGTTGTATGATAAGAGATCTTAAGGGAACTTTGTAGCATTTGGGAGAATAATATTGTGGTGAAGTGGGTGGGCATGTCTCCTATAATACTCTCCAAGGAAAAATGTTGGCATATCATTAGGAAAACTTCTTTCTTCTAGGAATATATATATCGTTACAGACACACTGCTGTAGAGGCAATTTAGGCTACTGTTTTCCTTCCACATTTCTTAAGAGATATATTTCATATAGCATAAAGTGAATGCTTCTAGGATTAATTTTTTTATGTTTCAGATGCACCATCCTATCCAGATGAAACCAGCTGACAGTGAAAAAAGTAATGGTAAGCTTTACTGAAGTCTGAGTTTGGTAGCATCACTTGTGCTGATAGGGAAGCCTGAGGATTTTCCTTTTATTGAACAACTTCTGATGAAGTTGTCTTGAATTGGAGACCTGTTTGGGGGACATGGGGTGGTGTTTAAATTTTTTTTTTAAAAAAAAAAAGTGTGTGTTCAATATAGCAGGTAGTGTGAGTGATGTATCTAAAATTCCATGACTCAGTATCTGCCACTGCTGCTGCTTGTGGTAGAACCATGTTGTCAATTAGGGAAACATCCAGTGAGTTCTTCTTTGTGCTAAGGTGGTTTAAATCTTTGTTGGGGACGTGGATAGTGGTGTTGAGTGCAACCTCAGCAAGTTTGCAGATGCTGCCAAACTAGGTGCTGTGGTTGACACCCTAGAGGGAAGGGATGCCATCCAGAGGGACCTTGACAGGCTTATGGGGCCCATGTGAACCTCACAAAGTTCAATGAGGCCAAGTCCTGCACATGGTTTGGGGCAATCCCAAACATGGATACAGGCTGGGCAACGAGTGGATTGAGAGCAGCCTTGTGGGGAAGGACTTGTGGGTATTAATGGATAAGATATTGAATATTAGCAGGCAGTGTTCGCTTGCAGCCCAGAAGGACAGTTGTATTTGGGTTTGCACCAAAAGAAGGGTTTACGGGCAAAGGGAGGTAATACTCTCCCCCTCTGCTCTGTTCCAGTTTTCACGGCTTATTTTCTTTTGATTCATTCCACATGGTCTTTTTGTCCCCTTTACAGTCAAAGCAGACACTTCCTTCCCTCCTTTGTGTCAACCAAGAAACAGCAGAAGGGGCTGAGAACATAAGGGAAAAGGTTTTATTGCTTCCACTAAACCAAATCTGTTCTAGGCTGTCGCAGGACAGGTCAGGGCTGCAGCTAGAGAAGACCTGTGGCTGTGGGTAGAAGCAAGTGCCACCACAGGTGCAAGGAGTTGGAGTTGATGATCCTTATAGGTCCCTTCCAACTCAGTATATTCCACGATTCTGTGATACTCTGTTCTTGTGAGACCCCATCTGGAGTCTCAGGCCCCTAGCATAAGACAGTTGGACCTGTAGAGAAGGTCCAGAGGAGTGCCATGAAGATGATCAGAGGGCTGGAGCACCTTTTCTATGAAGACAGGCTGGGAGAGTTGGGCTTGTTCAGCCTGGAGAAGACAAGGCTCTGGGAGAATATGTAGTAGCCTTCCAGGACATAAAGGCCAGATGGAAGGATGGGGAGGGATTCTTAATTAGGGAGTGTAGTGATGTATAAGGTGTGATGGTTTTAAAATAAGAGGGTAGATTTAGATTAGATATGGGGGGGGGAAGCATCTTTATTGTGAGTGTGGTGAGGCACTGGAACAGGTTGCCCAGAGAAGTTCTGGATGCCCCCTCTTTGGAACTGTTCAAGGCCAGGTTGAATGCTTTGCGCAGCCTGGTCTATCAAAGAATGTTCCTGCCCATGGTGTGGGGGTGCTTGGAACTAGGTCATCTTTGAGGTCTTTTCCAACCCAAGCCATTCTGTGATTCCATGAAATCTAAAATTGCATGTTCAGGTGTTTGACCAGTTTGAAACGAGGCCTCTTGCAGCTAGGGTGGGAGTCAAAACTTCTTGTAATATACAAGGGAGACTGAGAACTCACAGCAGTTCAGTAGAGACAAAAATTGTGACTATTCTGCACATTGGCCATTTCAGATGTATTAAGACATTTACCATCTGCCATTGGGTAAGTGATCATCTAGTATTAAAGATGAGTATATATGTATGTACATGCTCAAATGTGTGTGTCTATGTTATTGGAAGAGAAGCAAAGCAAGTTTAGCATCTTGTAGTTTCAGTCTTTCTAGACTTGGCTGAATTTATGTTCTTCATTTGCCATAGTTACGATAAGATTAGCATTGCATCATGGGCAAGATAATCCTGGTTCTAGACAGTTTACATCTTAAGATAATTGAAAACAGAAGATAAAATACATGGGTAACACATAGTAGAAATAATTCTATCTGCAAATTCTTCCATGTGTATACAAAATATGTTTCTGTGTAAATACCTAGAAAGGAGTAATTCTTCTGAAGTATTCTGGAGAGGAGAAGAACATACGTTCTCTAAAATCTTGCATTGTACATACCTGCACACACAAATATCCTAGGGAAATAATAGAAAAAGGGGAAAAGTAATGGAATTTTGGAGTGAGAGTGCTAAGGCTATTTTATAATTATATGAGTTTTATTAAAAGGTGTAGGTGAAAATATCAATAAGAAAGCATCAGTTAAAAATGTTTTAACTGCCATTAATAAAAGGGATTCTGAATCTCTTGAACTAAAATGGACTTAAAAGTGATTTAAAAGGAGTTTGCTGTTTTTAAGACCTTGAAAGTGGACTGACAAGTATGAAGATTTAATAGTTGAAGTCATGTCAGCTGGAATAGTTTGGAATTTTCCCCTTCAACACCATAGAGGATTTAGCAACTAAATTTATTTCCATTCACCATGGCACTAAATATCTAACTTTCTCTCTTGAAACTTCAATTTGTGCTACAGTCTTCATCATACTATGTTTTATATTGTGCTGAATGTAGTATTTGCAAACTGTCTTGTGTTCTGCATAATTTGCTTCGTCTTTTAAAAGCAAGTATATTAGATGTGATTAGAATCTTTAAAGAAGTAAAATGAGAGATGAAAGTTCTGCTCTGGATTCAAATTCACCCTACTCCTTAAGTGACCTTCAGCTGACATTAGTAGCCAGTAACTGAAAAGTTGAGAGAGATCTTTATGGACCATTTATTTCAAAATAGTCTGCATACTGAAAGGTATTCTTTGGCTCAAATGTATCTAGTAGCATCGGCGTTCAGAGGCAAGATACAGTAGTACAGTAGCTTTTGGTACAGAACAGAATGGATGAATCTGAAACAACTGAAACAGTTGTGTTTTAGCAACTGGCAGAGCTTACACTGTTGAAACAGAAGCATGAGGGAACAGGTAGATCTGGATATAAATGATTGGCACGATAAAGAGGCTAGAAAGAAGCTTCCTGCAGCTCACTTGATGGTTTAGACAGGTATGTTGGTAGTCTAAAGATAGAATAGACGGAGAAGAGGCGGAAAATACAGTAAAATAAACACAAATATTCTCTTGCTTACCAGGAACTGAATGTAGGAGATGAGTGAACTGCTGAATTTGATACATTTCTCCCTTTTCTGACATTCTTGCAGTTCACAGGCTTGCAAGGAAGAAACAGTCAGCAAAGTGTAAGCATAAAACAGATCCTTTGGGTTCATTGAGGTGTCTTATATGCATCCTCTTAAACTAAAGACATTCCATTATTTTGAATCTTGTTCTTTACAAGCTACCCTAAATACAAGGGAAATAGCTGTAGTTGATGGAGAAGACTAGACAAAGATAAGATCTTCTAAGTGCATATTTGCTGGTAATACTTTTATTTTTTGATTTCTTAGCAGTAGAAGATAGGAAGTTGTTTATTGGAATGATATCCAAGAAGTGCAATGAAAATGATATCCGAGTGATGTTCTCCCCCTTTGGGCAGATTGAAGAATGCAGGATATTACGGGGCCCGGATGGCCTGAGCCGAGGTAAGCAGGAAGCTTTTCCAGCGGTTCAAGGTTGTCCACTGGACGCTGCCTTTTGCAACTCAAGGTGGCATTTCAGCTCTTCGGGTGATTCCCTCTGCCCATTTCCCCCATAGCCATTTTAATTTCTTTGTTCATCCCAGTAATTGCAGATGTAGTCAATGACTTGGTTCCTTTTTGTTCTTGCCACAGGTTGTGCATTTGTGACTTTTACAACAAGAGCCATGGCACAAACAGCAATCAAAGCAATGCATCAAGCACAAACCATGGAGGTAAAATAAGTTAGTGGATGTCAGGAGATGATGTCATTTGTTGGGCAATCACTGTGGAGATTGGAGGACTATAGAGCACAAAGTGCAGTGTGTGTTTCTTTGGAAGTGTTACTCCTGGACCTTTTTGTTCTGCTGCTCTTCTTAGAGCTCAAGATGGAAACTTCATCTGAAGAGAAAATGCCAAAATACAAACTAGAATTGAAAACAAATGAGATTTTTGAACCTTTAATATATCACGCTGTTAAAATAAATAAATATATGCATGTGAGGGGAGGAGAATCCTTCTAATGACTGTGTCTTAATGCAGTATTTTTGTGACTGCTGGGGATAGCAAGTATGTAATTGTTTGAATTGCTGTTTGCAGGGTTGCTCTTCTCCCATTGTTGTAAAATTTGCAGACACGCAGAAGGACAAAGAGCAGAAACGAATTGCTCAGCAGCTCCAGCAACAAATGCAACAGATCAGTGCTGCCTCAGTGTGGGGAAACCTGGCTGGTCTCAACACACTTGGACCCCAATACTTAGCAGTGAGTTTCTGATTTGGGTTCTTTCCATCTCTTCAGGGATTACAGTGTCTGACTGTCTTGTAGTGCTTAATGTATTCATTTTCAGAAGGTTCCTGATAGATAGGAGGAAGGATTTTAATCTCCAAAAAACACCCACCAAAAAAACCCCACCAAAACCACAAAAAACCCCATCCCACAGAAAATAGAGAGAAAATGGTCTCTTTAGCAAAGTGACACAACAGAAAGTAGTCTGGTATTTGTCACTAATTTTAGTTGATTTTTCTGGGTATTTAAGGGTGAATTTTTCATAGACTGATGTGCTTTGGCTCTTGTGGGTTGCCAGGCTAGCTCTGAGAACTGTATTCCAGGAATATAAGGCCTAGGGAACAGAAAAGGAACATTTAATCTCATTCTTTGTATAGTGCACTGTTGAAGTGGGAGTATTCTCTTACTGCTGCTTTAGATTTGGCAGATAAGAATTTTTTTATAACACCACCTAGTTAAGGGAGAAGGGAACAGGAAATCCCTCTAAATAGCTCTTGAGCTGAAGCTTGACATGTTTCTCATGGCTGCTATGCTTAAAGAAAATGGAGGGGGTTCCCCTTTCACAGTGGCTCTTTGGTTTTGATATGGCATTTGCCATTTTCCTATGCTGGCAGTTTCAGCTGTAAAGTCTGTCTTAAGGCAGTGTATCCTGAGGGGTGGCAATCCTTCCTGAGGTGCTTTGAATAGGTGTTCTCTTTCTACTGATTCTCTTGGTTTTCTCTTGGTGTATAAGCTATAAACTTCCGTCACCGTGTATTACGTTGAGTGAGGAAAGCATTGTGCTGTTGCTTTGGCTGCAATGTGATGCATGGGCAACATGGATTTTCACTATGGTTGGGCTCTGGCTGTACTGTGTAAGGGGAATTCTCTTCATGCTTTGCTATGATGTGGTGCATGGGCAGTGGGAGTTCCCTTTGTGACGGCGCTCTGGCTGTGGTGTGGTGCATTTTGTCCCAGAAGCGGAGCCAGCCCTCACTCTCACTCTTGTTTTGTTTTTTGGTGTAATGTCTAGCTTTATTTGCAGCTCCTTCAGCAGACAGCAGCTGCATCATCTGGGAACCTGAACACACTGAGCAGCCTCCACCCAATGGGAGGTGAGTTTTTTCCTCCAGAAGACATATTCAGTGCCAAAGAAAGGAAGAGGGTAGAGAAAATAGTCAAAAGGCTGTGTAGATATATTAATCTCATTTGAAGTAAGTAGTCCTGAGTTTACCCACACCTTTGGAATAACAGGAAGCCTCTGCTACAGGTTTGGCTGTTCCTTCTTAATCTTAGTTAACCACTGTCCCCAAGGTAAGTTGTATGCTGTTAACATCCCCTAGCTCTGGCATTTAAAACTTCTTCCCTTGTGGGTATACAAAGATGGGCTTTGTGTATTTGTTTTCATCCCAACAAGTGCATATGTGAAGCACTTGAAGTAAGCGCTAAAGCATGTGTTTCGGTGGTAATGGCTGCTTAGGTTTCCAGTTTTAAATTGTTTGTTCTTATTACATCAAAGTAGAGAATTCATCGTCTCGTCCTTCATTCAGGTTAATTCCTTCCTTTGAATTACAGTTGATTCTGCCATTGCTGTTAGGGAAATATCAGCTTAACAGGTACGAGCCAAATTCCTTCCTGTGCTCTGCTAGAGTATCTCACTAAGTACAGCAGTACTGGGGCTGCAAATTGATTGTCCCTCCGCCTTCACAGAGGTGGGAGTAATAAAACACATGTTAGTAAGTCTCTTCACTAGATTCTCTAAATTCTTCTGCTGATAGAAAAGCTATGGGTTTGGTTTTATTAGTGAACATTTTAAGCTTTTACAATTGTCTGCTGGAGTTATACAGTAGTTCACAGTATTACATGCCCTGCCTGTCCAGAGGTTGACCTAAAAGTGTTAAGAAAGTAAAGTGTCTTTTGTACATCTGATTTGTGTTGGTAAGCCCATCAGTCATTACAAGGTTTTGCAAAATGTTAAGCCAAAGTTCTTATAATTGAAAGCCTATAGTTGAGGCTGTTTCCAAGCTTAGCTTCATATGTTTATTTTTTTCATGTTAGATCTCTTCAGAACTCTTAGACTTAAGACTTTTGCCAAAACCAATTTTTAAAATTAGTTTTGCTGTTATCCTGTGTGATGGTGATCTATAATATATTTTATGTGCATGATGCTGTATTTTTCCCCCCTCTTGTGTTTATTTAAAAGCAAGTGGTAGTAAAGGAGAAAGAGTACTGCAGTTCATGTTGTGACTACAAGAACTGGGGTAGGAAGAAGTGGCTAACTAGTTCAGGTTGTCTGTAAAGTTTCCAGAGTAATTCTGTTTTCACATAAAAATTCAGAATTCAGACGTATAAATAACATGTTGCATGTTTTGAGAGAATTATTCACAGAAAGAGTTTTGGATTCAAAGTGCTGTTAATATCTCAGCCATTCTCCTTTCTTGAAATTCGTAGAATGAAAAATTTAGTAGGTAAGAGATCCCAAACTGTATCAGACTTCGCAGGCAAAATTTTATCTTGACCCTGTTTGAAAGCAGATGGGAAAACAATGTGATGACAAGAGGACAGGTGCAGTGCACACATGCCAAACTTCTTCAGCAAGGAGGCAAGCTGCTCTGTTCTTCACTAGTTCTAACGCTACCATTTTTAACCCTCTGCAGCACAATAAAACTAAAAATTACAACTTTCTGGTTTTAACTTTGTGTTTTAATGTTAGTGTGGCACCTTGAGAAGCTAAATAAAGGCAGAAGGTAGTAGAAGTTTTTTAGAAAATAGTTTATACTGCATTGTCATATTATGTTGTCTGTTTACATACTTAGTAGTTTCAGTTTGTAATTTTTGTGCCCTTTGTCACCAAGTACTTACTAAGGATTTGACAGATGAGGTGCCACATCTGTCTAGGACGTTTTGATATTGATACATGAATGGTGATTAATGTAATTTTAGTTTTAATTTTTTAGGGAAGAATTACTAGGGATTGTCTGAAGTCAGTTGAAAAGAGGAGCAATTGGTAGAATAAGCAAAGATAGGGACAAAAAGGGGAAATAAAGGAAAAGGGAAGAGAGTCAGAATTGTAAGAATGGAGGTAGCCTACCAAAGGATGGCTAAAATACAGAATTCAGAAGATCAGTACCAATGACAATCCCATGTCAGGAAAAGAGGGCAATCTGCAGTGTCAGTATTGACCAAATGGTTTCATTCAAAAATTATAACTTAAAGTTATGGTGAGTCAGATGAGTAAATTGACCAGTAAAAGTTCATCAATACAGGGATTATTACAGGGAGAGGAAGGTTTCCTGGCTGCTTACCCACAACATGCCTGATATTTCCCATTTTTTTACTTCAGTTTGACCAACTGACTGGGCTACGTTTAGGATGGGTGATCTCATGGTCAGGCATTGCTGCCTAACATTGTCTCACAGTTGACTGTTGCTTCTTGTCTGCCAAGGGGGCCAAACAAAACATTCTGGTACTCAGCTGATGGTGGTTTAAAGGTGTTACTTTGTGGACACAGGATTTGTAAGGCTTGAAAGAATTAATTGCAGTTATTTCTGTTCCCATACAAAGAGATTGGAGTGGACACGAGAGAAGAGGAGATTATTGGCCTGGTGTCTAGATAAAGTCTCTAGCTTGCAGAGGCGCTGTCAGATCCTGGCTTAACTCTCAGTGAAAGCTGCTGTGCTTTTGTGACGAGAGAACACTGCTTGAAATTTTTTCATACTCTGGAGTCTACATCTGGGATCGTGACTACTTGGTCTTTTACTGAAACTTGTCTGTCTGAGTAACGAAAAGCTGCTTTTTTAGTTACAGCAAAGAATCACAATGTAGAAAATATCAGTAATTAGTATTAAACCTGTTTTTAAACTCCTTCCCGTTACTCCCTTGTGATGTGCTGAGGTTGCTGGGTCTGTTAAGCTTGCATGAAGGTGACTGTTACAGGAAAAACTGTGTGCATTCTTCAATGTGTTGCAGGACTGAATGCGATGCAATTACAGAACCTGGCTGCATTAGCAGCTGCGGCCAGCGCAGCTCAGAATACACCGAGTGGTACGGCTGCACTCACTTCCTCCAGTAGTCCCCTGAGTGTGCTCACCAGCTCAGGTAAGAGACTGCCTATGCTATAGGGTGTTACCGTTGCCCTAAGAGTCCTTTCCAGATAGATGTCACCTGTTTTGTCTGTGCCTTTTTGTTCCTTCCATATTGATTCTTTAATAGATGAGCAGTTTTACTAGTAGATTTACCTGCCTTGGTTTAGGGTAGATACCTTTGCCAACAGTGAAACCTTTTTTACCTGCTGTGTTCCTTCCTCCAAATGGTCAGGTGAATTTAGAGTAAAAAGAATTTTTGAGGTCATCATGAAGCAAAAAGGTAGGTGACCTCTTTCCAGTCACATTATTACAATCTCATCACATATTTGGTTTATTTGTGATTTTAAAGTATGTACTGTGGTAGATGTACCGTGTTCCTTTGGACATGGACATAGAAGATGCCTTAAGCATGAAGTAATCCATTGTTTGCACTAGAACAGTACAGTTTATATTCCCCTCCCATTAATGAAGACAAAGATACTATAGCTACCTCATAGACGTAGAATAAACAGACATCCAGCACATTTACTGGAAAGTGGTTGTCTAGAACTGAGTGTATGAGTTGTGCGTAAAAATTAGTATCTTGCTCATCTGGGGTTGTTTTTGTAGTTCGTTTTGTTGGTCTGGTTATGTAAGTTATCCAGAGAGGCTAGAATATCCAAGTAGTGTTCTTTTGCTGATTGTTGTAGGGATAGCTTCATTGCTATCCTTAAGTGCAACGAACAAGAAAACAAAAAATAAATTATGCTTACATTAGATATGCTCGGTTTTTGCCACAAATGAGGATCAGTGTCCTATTTGGTTATTTCTAAATCCACACATGGGAAGAGACCTTGTATTTTCAGGGTGTCATTTTTCCAGCATCTACAGCATAGTATGGGGGGGTTGGTTTTGGGTGGGGTTTTTTTGGGGGGGGCGGGTGGATCTTTGTTTTGGGGGTTTTTTTCCCCATAAAAAGCCAAACTGCTTATCCGGTTTTGAAATTCAGCCTAAAGAACTTCAACCTTACCTGTGGTTGTGAGAAACTAAAGCAGGGTTGGCAGATGTGTCAAATTTCCGTGGATAGCATTTTGTATTGTGTAGGAAGACCAAGGAGCTGGACTAAGATGCTGTAAAGCGATTACAAGGTAAAGCTGTTTAGCTTACGTCACACGATCAGGAGTTAAACTGGGTGCTTTGCACAGTTTTCTTAGAGAAATCCCCAAGAAAGAATTCAGTTCAAAGAGTGCTCTGCTGCTGGACAAGGTTTTTTATGAGTAAATGTTTGTGGTCTGCAATCCTTAAAAATTAAAAATTCAAATTTTATCCTGACACCCAGCTATGGTGCCCTATTCTACAATTTAAAAAAAAAAAACAAACCACAAAACCAAACAAAAACCCCAGCAAGGAGGAGTTGAGGAAGAGCTGCGTTTATAGCCCACTAATGCTTCTTCATTGTAGAGGATGTGAATAATCTGAAAATTTCTCCCATACCTTCTCATCATCAGAGCTGGAATTGTCAGGTTACAATTTTACTGTGACTGGCATTTAGAATGACAATTTCCTCATTGTTGCTCTTGTTTGCTGACTGGAGCAAGTTTGTCTTCTGATTTATTGAGGTGGGGAGAGGTTGTGAAGTTCCCAGCTGACAGATTGTGAAGTTCAAATGCCAGACCTGCTAGAGAAGGCAGAGACAGCCTCTCCTCAGAAGCGTACAACAGAAGGACAGGGCTGGTCAACGCAAGTTGCAACTGAGAAAATTCTGACTGTATAGGAAAGAAAATAAATTGTGCCAGTGGTTAAGTTCAGGAACCAGGTGCCATGAGGGCTGTGGAATCTCCACCATATCAAAGGTTCAGAATGCAATTGGAAAGGACCCTGAACAGGCTGACCTAACTCAAAGGTTAGACCAGCTCTAAAGCAGGCCATTAGACTAGATGATCCATAAAGGTTCCTTTCAATTGAAACTATACTGCTGTTGTGTAATTCTTTGGGATAGGTTTCCCCTCTGAATTTTGGCTGTTCCACAGCACTCTGCAGATTCCTTTTCCCTTGATGAGAGATGTGTCTCAGGACTCTCTTCCACTTTTGATCATGCTGGTAGAGGTCCTAGGGTTGCAGAGCAGTCCGATTTTAAGCACCTTCTGTGCTGCATGCAAACTACTTTCTGATCCCACTCATATCAATAAATGATTGTTTGTCAACAATCAAGTAGTCACAATGGGTCATTTTAATTAATATCCTATGCAGATGAATCAGTCAGTTCACTCAAGTTTGTAACATCAAGCAGCCATTATTGTATTATTTAATTTCAAGTATAGTTTTAAAGAGGTAGAGATTAGCTTTGTTCAAAAGAAACAGAAAGTTCTGGAGGATATGTGGTCTGTATATAGTCACTGACATCAAACTGAAATGGTTTCAATGCTTTTCATTACAGGTATGAATATGCCTCACCTCTTAAAACTGTGCTTAAACTTGGAGGGAGGGAAAGTCTCAATGTGTACAGACAGCATTCACTCTCGTGATACTTCCTGTAATTAGACAGCTTTCTAGCTCTTTACTCTGAAGTAGCTCTTATCTCTTATAAAAACAAACTTGACATTCTCTTCAATACTTTATGTGCATTTACTCTGTATGTTCTCACATAGAACGCTGTTGGACTCCACACACTCACAGCATCCCTCCTGAACCATACCTAGACTTTGAAACACTTGGTATATAGCTCTTCAGTACCATGTGTTAGTAAATGCCTGCCTTGTCTGTGGGACATATGGCAACATCTACTGTGATAACCTCTTAAACCTAACTGCAGATGAGGTGACTACCGGCTTGACTTCTAACCATCTGTCATCCAAATGTTCACCTGATGCTTATTTGGACATCTCTCCCAGCTTGTCCTCAAATTGTATAATTGGTGGAAAAATCCAGACAATCATAGTTACCATCTTAATTTCTTTTAATCTGCACTGATATCTTTTCTGCTTGAAAATCCAGGGTACATAGGTTACACATCAGAATGATTGAACACAGATGGGTTAAGTGGTGTTGGTGTTGTGCTGTTTTCATATTAATACCCAGTGACTTTGTTTCCAGCACTGTGTATTTTGATGTAGGGTAGGACGGTGCAAAACCTTCAAACTTCCAATAAAGCAGCTACTCTTTTTGAACTGAACATGCTGCTGCATCCATCTATAGGTAATCCATATTACAGAGACTGTGGCCTTAGGTAAACTTGTGTAAGCTGCTAGCTTGTGAAAGGGACAATCAAGAAAATATTGTAGAAGTATTTCAGGATTGGAGTGCCCTGTCCTTTTCAGCTTGCACATCAGTATGAATTGTCTGCTCTGGAGTGAAATAGAACGGTTGCAAAAGCTGATACATGTTTCTATTTCTCCTCTTTTCAGAGGCAACCATTAGAGGTCCGGCAAAGACTGGATGGTTTGCTGGCATTAATGTCTTGTCTCCAACAGCATTGTTTTCAGAGGCATCTTGGTCTTTCTGCTATTACTGGGGCTAATTCTGGTACAGTTCAGTCAGATTCACTGCCTGAATTTTAGTGTGCTCACTCATCGTTCAGATGCGAGATGTCTGAATTAGAACAGGCTTACTGTCCCTTCAGTTTACCTACTTCTGTAAGTTGGTAGTTGATGTCCAAGTTTTGTTATCATTCCTAGTTATTTTTTACTACATATTAAACTTTTTTGAAAGCCTTTTTGAGTATTTTCAGCTAGTTCTCTTAGCGATAATCTCTTTGACTAGATATAACTCAGTAGATAGATCTAAGAAAACAACCTCCGTAGCAAGCAAAACCGCCCAACCAATCATCCAGCAAAAACTGCACAGAAACAATGTTAAGTATTAGGAATAAAGAACATGTATAAAGCTAAACAGGTTTTCCATCCCTGTTACTGTATGCTGTTTTCTGATGTAAAATAATACACAAAACAGAAGAAGGAAAGGGTGACTGTTCTCTGAACTCCTTCCCTATTAGGAGTAAAGAGGGAGACTGAAAAATAGAAGGCTGGCTTGGGAGGAGCATATGAAGCCTAGGAATACATTAGCAGTGTGATGAAGACGAATAGGGAAAGACCGGTTGTTAGATATTTTAAGACAAGAATTACAGGATATCAGGTGAGCTTGTCAGCTGTCAGTTCAAAAATAAAAAGAGCTATTTCTTTGCATAATGCGCAGTTAAATTGCAGAATTTGTTCCTTAGAATATAGTAGTGTCAAAGAATTTGGTGTTCAAAATGCGCTGAAATTAATGAATGAAAATCGTGACTTTAATACAAAGACATTGACCTTGGCTGAAAAAATCCCAGACTTTTTCAGATCCCAGATGCAAATCGCTGCATTGGTATATAGACCATGCCTATGAAGTATTCCTTTGAAGTCGTCCTATATTTCTGCTTTACTGTTACTTATCTGCCTTTAATCATCATCAGAAATGGGGTGCTGACTCGTGCAGCAATTCCTATATATGTATGATAAAGAAAATAAACCAGTGTGAAATTTTCTTGGAGTTTTCAGTACTAAAGCATATCTTGCTTTGCTTGAAGTGATTTCTGATAAAGTCAGCGAAACTAAAGTAACTGTGTTCAGCTTCTTGTTCTCGTTTAATTTATTAAAAATCACAAGTCTCTTAAAGTAGGGAAGGCATCTGTTCTTTGCTTTCTAGCCTTGGCTTCATTTTTTTCCATACCAGTACTGTTTTATTGTGGGTTGCCTTTTTTAATGGTGTTCTCATCTGGCAGATATATAGTGTCTTTTTGAATTATGCAGATTAGCAATGAAATGTTGCAGAAACAACTGATACTGTAAATCGAGGCAGCTGTGTAATTTCTGAACACTGGCTTTTATTCAGCCAGCTGTGGCATTTTTTGTCTACCAACTTGAGCGTTATACTGTAACTTGTTCTCTGTATTTTCCAATATTTAGTGTGCTAGTGATAGTAAGATGGGAAATGTCTCCTTTTCTTCAAAGTAATCCTTTTAAAATGCAGTTTGGGACTTTTGTCTTTCAACTTGTAACTTCAGAGTCTAGAACTTTTTTCCTAGAGTAGGTTTGTCACTTCCTCTGTCAGTGACAGGAAGTACAGCTCCCTGGGTTCCCATGCAGCTGTTGTTAGGTATAACTAGTTTTGTCAGGTACAGCTTTTGCTGAGGCTAGTTTGACAAGTTTGCTGTACTGCATTTAAACAGCTACCATATTCCATTCCACTCCAGCAGAGACCTCGTGCCATTGTATGTATGGAGCGTGTGTGAATCTCCTCGACAGTTGCAAACAGTTCTGTGGGAAGTCTTAATGGGTGTACACAGCCTAACTGAGCAGCACAAAACCAGGAAACCGAAAATTCCTGGATTTCAGTTCTTGTGTTCCCCACTTGGTCAGACAGATAAATTCCTCTTGAAAGCAGACTGTAAGATGTCTCTACAGCGTCAGTCCTCAGTATCTTCTTGATTTGTAGAAGCCATAAATATTTTCCAGTGCATCTTGTACAGCAAATTTAAACTTCTGGGTTAATACCTTTATGCATAGCTTTTCTTTCTTACCTTCTTCAGATTTCTAAGCAGTCCACAAATACATTAGGAAAACCACTTTTCCTATTTTATACGACCTTTACAGAGGACTTAAATTTGAACTTCTGTTTCTTTTGATACACCAACTTGACAACTTTTTTTTCCTTGTAGTTTTGCTGTCTGCTTTTGTAGAACTATTCCTGCTTGTAGAATTTGGCAGGCCACATAAGCTGTTAGCCTGCTAGTTACTGTATTTATAGACTTCTCTACCTGTGTGAGCATGATTGAAGATGTTAGGGGTACGGTCAACAGAGGATAGCCTTTGTATGTTGGATGTACTGCCCAGGATTTTTCTTGGCCCTGGCCCCAGCTGCTGCAGCAGAATTTTTAATGGAAAATCGTTTCATGTGTAAGATTAATCTGGGCATCTGCTGTTCCCGTTCTGGCAGTATGGGAAAACCAGATGTTCGGTTTGACTGGAGCTTTCTTGAATGTGCCTGGTATTGATGTTTCCAGGATAGATGTTAATATGTAGCCATTCTTTAGTGAGCAGGAAAGGGGCATTGCTGCTGGGTATCTTATGTTGAGGTACAACTTGAGCTAACATTCATACATGACAGTCTTAGGTCTTGCACTTAATGGAATGATCATTGCTACGACGTAGACATTATGATGTAGTAGTAATTTTTCAGATGTAGGAAGGGACTAGAGAATAGCAGCAGTATGATCAACCATGCTGGGTGGGGTTGAGGTGTGGTTGTTTTTTTTACTGTATTATACTGTCTTGCCTTGATCTGTTCCTTACCAGCCTTACAGAAATACTGTAATGAGGAAGTTGAATTACCAGAACCAAAAAATATTGCATGGAGTTTAATTGTCTTATCTTAATAGCAGGTTCCTCACCTAGCTCCAGTAGCAGCTCTTCTGTTAATCCAATGGCTTCTCTTGGAGCATTGCAGACGCTGGCAGGGGCTACAGCAGGCCTCAATGTTAGCTCTTTAGCAGGTAAGCTGTGTGTTGTGGGCTGGGGCATTAGCTGATCATCATACATCAGGCTGTGCTAGGGAGTGGGGGTAGGAGAGTGTTCTACTCCCTGCTTTTTGTAATAGTGCAGAATATGTGAAAGGTATTTGATCTGGCCCAGGGGAAATACTCAATCTTTAATTCCTCTTTCTTATATAGGAATGGCAGCCTTAAATGGAGGACTCGGCAGTGGTGGTCTCTCAAATGGAACGGGTAGCACAATGGAAGCCCTCACACAGGCTTATTCTGGAATCCAGCAATATGCTGCTGCTGCATTGCCCACACTCTACAACCAGAGTCTCTTAACACAGCAGAGTATTGGCGCAGCAGGAAGCCAAAAAGAAGGTAGGCAGAAAGTTGTAGAAACAGCTTGCGTTTTCAAAAGGGCAAGCTCAGCGCTTGCAGCCTTACCTGTAGAGATTTTATTTATCTTCAGTAACTGTAGGATTCTGAAAAAAAAGAAAGAAAACCTGTGGGATCTCTCTGCTAAGGGCTGTCCAAAGTACTACTTTAACAGGAGGTTTCTCACAGGATTTCTCTAGTCTTAAATGCTTAATAATCATATTCCTCCATTTTCTTGGAGGACAGGAGAGTGTGAGTCTACGTCCTGATACATCCTACTGTTCAGAGAATCAGTTCTGGTTTTATTAATTTTGTTTTCTTGGTCCTTCAACTCTTTCCACAGATACTTAATGCCAATCCCTTCACTCTTCCTACTCAAGAGTTTAATGTAAAGTGTAAAGTCAAGAATGTAGGAGTAAGTGTTCAGCAGAATATAGAATGAAAGGAATCTGTCAGATTACAAATAGTGTGATTACTTTTATTCTGTATTGAGATTTACTTGGTTTATTCAGGCTGCAAGCTTTGTGAGGCCACTTTTGTTTTAATCAGCATCAGGGACTCAAACTTACTGTTAGCTTTCATCACAGCAAAGATCTGTGAACCAGTTTTGGCAGGATGTGGAAATTACATGCAAAAATGATGAGAGCACTAGAATGATTTGAATGATCAATCCCAGCGAAGGGTCATGCTGATTTATTCTGGAATCAAGTACTCTACAGAAATGCAAAGAGCAGTTTTATTGTTTTATCTGGGAAATCTGGCTTGAATGGCACTTTCACCTTTTTTTGTGAAGTAAGCCTATGTTATCCATGCTCTTCCTGAATTTATATTCCTACTTGTTGTTTGAAGGTCCGGAGGGAGCCAATCTGTTTATCTACCATCTTCCCCAGGAGTTTGGGGATCAGGATCTGCTGCAAATGTTCATGCCATTTGGAAATGTTGTCTCTGCCAAGGTTTTCATTGACAAGCAGACCAATCTAAGCAAGTGTTTTGGTATGTTGTGTCTAATCACTACCTGTAGAAAGGTGGCTTCTTTCTAGTAATCTCTTTTCCCTGTATATTGTCTACCCTAGCTTTTAAGTCTTTCTCTATATTCCTAAAAAACAAATCAATCCAAGGTCTTCCCATGAAGAACTGTATTTCCTGATTTTTTCATTGTGAATTTTTGCTTTTCTATTTTGCACTCTATTATGCCTCCTTACACTGTTTTCACCCTCGGTAATTCATCATGATTTGTGTTTGCAAACTGTAATCACAATATAGTTACGCCTCACCCCCTTTCCTGTCTTTTCACTAATTGTTTACATTGCTGTATATACTACTTACTACGTTATCATTATCAATAATTTCTAGTAATAATTTTAACTATTATTATTATGGCTACCATATAGTGCAGGAGCATTTGACTCTGATGTTCTGAAGGCAATTTTAGAAGCTTCCTCCTGATTCTTGAAAACTTTGTAATAGTAAAACCATTTCAGCTGTTACTTACTACTTACTTTGGTTGTATCTCTTACCCACTAGTTTTGTTCTGCTTGTTGTGTATGTAGATGGGGGAGGCACATCAGTGTGGGAAGTCTGTCCTAAAACTGTAAATCAACCTGTTGTGCTCTATTAATGTCCAAATAGATTTATTTTTTTTAACTGCTAAAGTCTGTGATGGTGAAAGAGCAATCAATATATTCTTCCGCAGCTTGTTTACTAGGAGGCTGCATGTGTGGACTGAAAGATTCAGTTTTAATTTTGTCACTTTGAGACCCCAGTGCAAGCAGTTGTAGTGTTTTTGAAGTGCTGTAAGCTCTCATGAGTCTTTTGATGGATGATTACTTGTGATGCAATAGGAGAGATGAGCCTTTCTCTATGGTTTTAGTAGCTTTGTGCCTCCATAATATCCTGTACTCTTTAGCCTTTGAGCCAAAAGATGGAGACAATCCAGTGCTCTGTGAGAGCAGAAAAATATGCTGAGCATCAGGCTGTAATACCTGCATATGGATTGGTCTTGCCAGGTAGTGATGCCAGCTGTTGATGGAAGAGAAAACTAGTCTTAATAGCGGTACAAGTGCTACACTTCCTTAACAGCTACTTCACTCCAAACAAAGCTGCTCCCATAATGCCAAGAGGGTGATTTCAGTCTTGTGTCTGTAATGAGCTTTCATATATAGATTAGCACTTTTCAGGTTTCGTTTTCTTCCAGATAGGAGTTCTCACTAAGCAAACAGCAGCCCTCATTTTTGTTGCAAGGCTAGAAAATACTATTTTAATTTCCTGAGATCTTTTGGCCAAAGTTCCACACGTCTGAAAGCAACGCTTGGTCTGCAAGCCTTTAGTAAGAAGTCTAAAACAGCTGAGCTTGTGACAATGGTATTCCAGGCAAGCTTTTCTTACCTCTGAGGGCCTGGATTTCCAGCTGTGCGTAGCTGTTCTGGCCAGCCTGGGCGTGCTGTAATTATGTATTTTCCTTTCTTCAGGTTTTGTAAGTTACGACAATCCTGTCTCTGCGCAGGCTGCCATTCAGTCAATGAACGGCTTTCAGATTGGCATGAAGCGTCTGAAAGTACAGCTCAAGCGCTCCAAGAATGACAGCAAGCCATACTGAGCGCCCCTCCCCTCGGGACTGGAGTGAGAAGGATCTTCTGGTAAGTTGGAGAGGAGCGCACTTAGTGATTCGAAGCCCTAAGGCTGTGTTTTTACAGTCCTGGAAGCTGATCCATGCCTTCTATCTGGCACATCTTCCCCTGAAGACTCGGCTGCAGCCTCTGCTGAGAACCCCGCTTCGGATGGAGGACAAGTTTGTGCTTTTGTTTCCAGTGTTTTACTTTGGAGTTTAGGTGCCATATCGCTGAGGTTTTGTTTTGGTTTGTTTTTGTTTTTTTTCTCCTTCCTTATTTGAAGTTTGCTGTGTTTGTAACCAGTGTGTGTTGAGAAGGACCAATGCCAGCTCCTTGGGGGTGTGGAGGGAAGGTTAAAGGGAGCAGCAGATACTGACACCACACTGCCTTGGGATAGAGAGAAAGGGAAGCAGAACTGACACCACACGACCATGGGTGAGAGGAGAAGGGAAAGCAGAAATAAGATAGAACAGCTGATGAAAACAAACATCAGGAAGGAGAACTGAGTCCATCCAAGCTTGGGTGAGCAAAGAACCGATTCCATGTAGCCTTTGTCACGTCCCGTGCACTCCTTGAAATTCCCTTGCCCGTATGCCATGGTGGGATCTTAGTAAATGATCTCTAAAGCAGCAGACATGCTAGGAGGGCAAACACATTAACAAGCCAAAGGAAAACTGCAGTGGGTTTGGGGTTTTTTTGGCAGTATATAAAGTAGTTACGTAGCACTGTGAATGTACACAGCACTTTATAAAAATACCATCTAATGTCCCTGCCCAGAAAACTTCACTGTCCATTTACAGTTGAGTATTCATGAGATGCAGTGAATTTATCCATATTTAAGAAAACTTATCCTAATTACATAGTTTTTGTAGAAAGGTGTAGCGACAGCTTAGTCTGGATGAATGAATATATCTGGGGCTGAAAGCAAGAAACTTCTGATCCCTGGTAACCTACAGAATTTTTTGGACAATTTTTCATCTTAACAGTTCATCGCGTTCCCCATTTCTGTGGAATAATGTCAAGTATTACATTGAATTAATTCCCATAGGAATAATGTAAGTGCAGTTTATGGCTGTTCGGTTGAGATAGAAAGCCCAGAGTTACCCTAACACTTCTCTTGAGGCTCCTGTTTCATACGTGTCCTCATAGGATTTGGTTTCTCAATCTTAACTCTGTTGCAAAGGTAACTTCTTGTTTAAAGAAAACCAAAACAAACAACACCAAAAAAAACCCAACCAAACAAAAAAAAACCCAACAAAAAAAAAACCAAACAAAAATAACCCATCCCCAAAAAAAACCCAAAACCAATTTGTGCCGTAATTTGATCTGGTAATCAGGTATTTTTTATACTGCAGTTTTCCTTCTAGGTGGTGTGTACCAGTGCAAAACCGGCTAACACAGGAGCTGTGGAACCAGAGCAGAGCATTGAGCCATTCAGACTTACTCTGCCTTTTGGTACTAGCTGTTACCGTCTACACTGAAGGAAAGTTGAGCACACCTCGCAATGACACACACTTTTTCTGCACACTTGTGAATTGTTACTGAGTTGCTAAGGGCCTTTGTTATACACTGGTTTTAGGGAGCTCGAAGGACTTTTGACACTCTGGCCTGAGTTGTTTTAAGAAATCAGAGTAGAGTCCCATTTTATAACCACCAAAATCCACCTGTGTCACAAGAGAAAGTTTACAATTTCTGTGAGTCTTTAACAGAAGTTCAATTTACCTCATATTTTCTCCTTTTCCTTGCTTTCTTTTGTATTCCTGCGTCGTGATGCTGTATCCCAGGGCACCAGCTAACACAGCCATCTAGGAGGCAGCTGCTAAATGAGGACTGTGTGGGTCAGATGTAGGGCTGGGACTTGCTGCTCAGCTCCAGCAGGAGGAGTGCTAAACCCATCAAACCTGAGATCACGTTCAGAATCCGCACCCCTGTGCGGCACGTGGTCTGTTGGGAACGTCAGGTGTTCCCAGGGACTGGGTCCCCTGGGATCTCAAACCTCAGAAGTACAAGGTGTGACCTGTAGCATCCAGGAGGAGCCCTTTCCGTTCTTAAATTGAAAAATCAAGCAGTCAGTTGACACCTGTCTGTCCATATCGATAGCAGACAGGTAAATCTATCAGTATTATTCAGATCACACTGTGGTGGCGAAGATTCTAAGGCCAGATTGCCAAAATTTCCCAGTTACGCTGGCATGTGGTACCCTTCTATGTTACTTATTTGAATCTCTTTTGAAACGTAAACATACACCTAAGTAAACCATGTACACTTGAATTCTGCACGATGGGAAAGATGTGTCCTGGTTTTATGAGAAGAGTGTTGGAGTGTGAAGGCCTCCAGGGTGAGAATGGGATTTTTTTTTAAATATAAATAATATACTTTTCAAAAAAAAAAAAAAAGAAAAAAAACATAGTTGGGAGCAATTGCTCCAAGTGCAACCTGCTGTAACCAAGAATGTTGTTTCTATTTTTATAGAAGTTTTATACCGCTCCAGGGTGGAGAATATTTATTACCTAAATTATTTCACTGGAAAAATAAAAAAAATAAGCCAGGGTTTTGTAGAATCCTGAATGTGATTGTTTTACACACATAATGATGTGCATGATTGAAACTACTGATTTTCAGTGGCCTGTTTGCAGCCCAACAACTGCTAAATGGGGAAGTACAAACGCTGTGAACCAGTGGAGGAGAGCACTGTGCTCTGGGGTCTCTACAGTCACTCTTACCTTCTTTACACCCTACCCACTGTACTATCTGAGACCTTTGTCCTGTTTTTCTTTTAACCTGGTGCTCTGGCCTCTTTACTAGTCATTTCAGTTGCCCAAAATTAGATACTTTAGCTTCTGCATCCTGTAGTGTGCCCTTAATACTCTAACTTATGGATCAAGCTTGGCATTGTTGCAAATAAGTGCAACTCCAATTGACTTCAGGAGCTTCATCAGTTTACACTGTGGTTTAGTTTGATCAGTGACTCCTCCCAGACATAATCACCGTAAGACACCTAACTTGGGCTAGCTCTTGTGCCTTACTGGCATAACTATAAGTATTGCCAAATGAAATAAAAATCATAAAAAAAAACCCCAAAGCAATCTATGCAGGTTAAATTTTAAAAGTTGTGATCCTCAGCTGGTTTGAATGAAAGCAGTTCTGCTCTCTGCAATGACCTGCATGGATTTTCACCAGCTGAAGATGTTGCCCTTTTTGTGTATTTGTTCCAGATTGCCCTTTCTCGGTGTATCAATGTGTATGTTGCCAAAGTTAATAAATGTATCGAGTTTGTGACTTGAGCAGATCTTTTTTCTGGTAACAGAACTGGTGAGATAAAGTCCACATTTCTGTGTCTGTTTGGTGGCTGCTGCTGACTCTGGAGATTTAAGCTCTTCTTGCCTCCCAGTCTTAAGCCAGTTTTCTTCCGCACTCATTGACAGGAAGTTTGGGATTTTGGGGACTTGGGCTTTTAAAATCTGTTTTCTTTTTAATTCCTATCATGCTCTCATTCAAGTGCAAATCAAATCAGTGTCAACTGCTTTATTTCCTGCATAGTAGTATAAGAGTTGGGTGAATTGAAAAAAAACTGTAGATGGATTGGCTTATGTAGCCACATAGACCAAGTATTCTGTATGCTCATACACCAAAGAATCTGAACTGAATTTCCTACAACAAAAGCTAGAAGGGCTTCTGATGAAATGGAATTCCGTAATATGTGTGCCACCAGGAAATACTTAAATATTTTTAGAAACAAGGTGGAAATGTTCTACTTCATGTTTTCCTCAGAAGATGTGATTTTGCTAGATATGCCATAAGATGAAAGTATTGTGAACAACTGAAGCTTAGTCTGATGCTGCTTAGTATCAAGTATTACAGGAAACAAAATCAGGTTTTTCTGTTCCAGTAATAGGAGGCTTGCATAATTAGAAAATGCTTTTGACATATATATATGATTTTAATTCATTTTAATCCTAAGAAGAATGAGGATTAGAATTTTTCAAAAGCATCTGAGACAATGATGGTGAATATTTATATTTTTAATGGGGAGACAGCGTACAAGCTGTGGGTGCTGCCATCTGGAAAACAGGCACCTTGAAAATTTCTCACTAGCAAATACATCTATAAGGAAAAAGCTTTTTGCTTGAATACTGAAGGTCACATAGCATGACAGGTTCTGCTTGCATGATAGCTGAAGTGTTTCTTCTCACTAATGGTTATGAGGTAGGGAAGAATGGTCAAGCAGAATGAAATTGTTCCTATTTCATTTGGAAATACCAAAAACCAACTTGGATAAAGCAAATTGCAAATGGAGAGTGACACATACAATGCTTTGAGATCTTGTTGCAAGCATTTAAACATAAGGATGTTATACATCTATGAGCATACTTAGCATAAAATATAAAGGCAGAATTATCACAGTTGTGAGAATAAAACAAGAACAAACTGGAATCACTTTCCCCAAATCATTAAGTTCTTATCCAGCTTCTCATGTCTCTGCTTTTGTATGCCAGTCTTTCCTCAGGGCTTTAATGAAATAGTCTTTCCTGTCAAAATTGCAGAGTGAAATGGTTGAAAAATCTCTATTAAACATCACCCCACCCACCCAAAAAATACATACAAATTTCTGTGGTGCATGCTTAGATGTCACTTGATTTCATTTCACGCCTCTCATTGTTTCTCATGCCTCTCAGTTCATGATGAATTTGCCTTTCTGGTTAAGGACTGATGGCTTACAGCTATCTGCAAGCTCTCTAGAGTATTCCTGGAACTACAGAAATAACCGCTAGAGCTGCATTGTACTTTGCTGGAGTTGGTTTAAACTCTGTACTAAGTCCTTTCCCTGAATTGGAAAGTATGAAGAGCAAACTAATCTCAGCAGTTCTAGTGAGTGGAGTGTTGCTGGTTCAGAGGGCAACGTGCTGCTTGTTGCTTTGGAACTAGAGAGTGCAACACTCATTCTTCTCAAACATGCTACAGGCGCTATAAGATGATGCCTGAGTCTCACCTTGCTCTAGTCTCTAACCAGCAGCTGGGAGGTGGCCACAGGAGGAGAATAAAGGGGAGCTCTGGAGGGGGTGGAGGAAGGAAAAAGAGAAAACTCGCTTCTTCCTTACCTCCCCCACTCTTCCAAAAATGTTCTTTGTCTCTTGTGGCTCACAAGCTGAGGGGAGGAAGCAAAGGCATTTATATCACTTAAGAGTTTATAAATAAAGTAGTTCTTATATTAAAGGAAACTTCAGGAAACACATTTTTCACTCATCAAACTGGCAACAGTGACTGTAGAGCTTCTCAGAGCCCAGAATCCCCTCCTCACAAAGTCAGGGAGCTGGGGGCTGTCTCTATAAAAGGCTGGGAACAGAAAAATCCCTGTGCAGGTCTAATGGTATGAAAAGTGCTCAGCTAGGACAAGTCTTAACTTGCAATCAAGTCTTAAAGAATTCTCTAATGTGTCAAGTTTTTGTCTTGTATAATTCCACCTCCCGCCCTGTCCCAAATCACCCACTCCCAGTTTCATGGGTTCCTAGGGAATGAGAAGGGACTGTAGGAAAGAATGTGGATTTCCTGAGCTATGCCTGTCTAAGAACATCCCATGTTAGGGAGCAAGAAAAGTCTTGGCTGTCAAACCACCTGTGAATCCCTTGTGTCCTCTGTCTTGTCTCTCACGGTCTCAGTCTCTGTGGGCATACATTAGCCCTGGAGCTGTATTTTTTGGAGTCAGTCTCCTGGGGAGGAAGCTTGCTCTGTTCTTCCAGACAGAGCTAGTGGAGACACTGGGCACAGGGTGAGGTGAACACATGCTAAGTGATGTGTCTGTAGGCCATGGTGTGCTTCACAGACTGGGTGGTAAGAGGGAAATCCAGGCCTCTGCTTCCATTTGGTTTCTGGCAGTTTGATGTTTACTTGGTGTCCTTCATGTACTTCAACTTTTACTTGTCCATTGTTGGCATGTGCTGCCCTTCCCTGTCAACTCCCTTCCCCAGGAGATCTCATTGTACAGTGCCCATTCTTGTTCTCTCTCTCCGTGTTTGGATGTACTGCTCTGTGTAACTCAGTGGGTCTCCCTCTTTCTGGTTTGTTTTTTTTCTAGATTCCTGCCGTTTGTTCATCGTTGTGCCTAAAGCATGTCGATGTGGCGTTCAAGTACATCGTCCAAATCCTTGTCTCTTCAGCTTCTCTGATGCTTGAATTCTCACCTTTGACCTTGTGTTGACCTTTGATGCTGATGTGTATTTTTATTACGTTTGTTTCTTTCTTTTTTTTTTTTTTTGTGCTGCCAAATTGGTTTTGCTAGAAAGACTGCTGAAGGGGAATATTTAAACTTGCATTTGAATATAAAAGAATTTCTATTTTTCTAGACCTTCGTAAGATAACCACTTGATTTTGTGAATCTGATTCTTTGTAATTGTCTTCAGAGCAGCCTTGCTAGCATACCTTGTGGAGTATTTGTATTTCTGTGAACATACAGCCAATCACTTTCTAGGCTTAGTTTTTTTCTGTGTGCTTAGTTTTAAAAACAGTTTTGAAGAAAAAAAAAAGTCAATTATATGGTGTGACTCAATCTTTCAGGAGACTTCCTAGTCACATTTTGCTGATCTGGTTTCTGTGCTTGAGGAGACAGCATGTGTTTTTATGAGTTCAAACTTGTGACTTTGAGTGGCATCAGCAGAAAACACTTGAATTACATTTTCTTCTGATTGTAGCTATGTTTTTTGCCCTGGCATTTATTGATTTTTTTTATTATAATAATTATTATTTTCTCCCTGCTTCCCAGTGTGATTATCAGTCTGCAGTGAAAATTTGATCAAAGTTGATGTTGTATTTTGTTAAGCTCCAGCATGCTTGGGTTTTTTTTGTAACTACAATCTCCTCAGCAAAATGTGATGTTTTTGTTTTAATCTTTCAAACTAAGATAGTGCCCAGAAATGTTTTGCATGTTTCCTGTGTTTTCTTCACACCCTCGTATATATCACCTTCACCTCTCTGTTTTCTATAGTTTGTGCAAAAACTGAGCAATTTAATGGGTTTCAAAGGTATCCTTTAAATCGGTGTTTTTGGTATAAGTGTCTGATCAGAAGCCACCTGAGGGCATCTACCTATGCGCTGAGACTGTCTGCCTGACAGAGCACCTGGACCTTGTTCCATCTGCAGTGCCGTCAGAGGCTCCCAGGGGGCTTTTGGTCGCACTGTTCCTGTAGCAGAGTTATGATGGAAGGGGACAGCTTAGGAGCAGGGAGGCTGGGGAACTTTGCAGCATTTCTGTTCCCAGAGTTTCCCAAAGCTCAGGCTCCTCTGAAATACTTTCTGAGCATTTTGTGTAATTCAGGGCATGCTTTTGCGTAGTCCAGCCCCAGCTTAATACCATCGATCAGAGCTTGGTGGAGGGATCCTGTCAGGATCTAGGGTAGCTCTTGAAATAGTGTTTGAAATATCCCGGAGAAAGCATTTGTAAACCTGGCCCTACAACTGCTGGCTCTTTTCCCAAGTGACAAGCACAATACGACAGCCTCTGAAGCTGTTACCTGAACAGGGTACCATCCCCAGCTCTCTTCTCAAGGGCCTTAGCTGGGGAATCTCTACGGAGATTTTTTAGTTTTTGTTTAGTTTTTAATTGGGTAATGAGCGAAGCGGTTTTGCTGGCTTGCAGGAGGAATTAGAACAGGTTACTGCTTTCTGGGTAGCAGGCTTCCCCCTAGCCTACGTACCATCTGCACAGGTAGAAACTGGGCTGTAGCTTCTAGATGAAGGCATCCGAAGAGTGTGTCCTGCAATGAAGTTTCAGTCAGAAGGAGAAGCAAGCTAGCGTATGTATCTTAACAGTCGAAAATAATGTGAAATGAAATCCTGGGAGAAGGAGTTTTGCTGAGAAAGGAAGTCATGGCTGGCTGGATAGAAACCTTACTCTCGTCCAGCGTTTGGGATTGTGCACAGGTGCAAAAGGACTTTTTTTTTTCCTATCCTACTCCCAAGCTGGCTGAGGATACTGACAGGTATTGGCTACTTACGCAGGCAGCCTTTAACCTGCTTACAAGGCAGAACGTGTTTGGACACGGCGTGTTTACCTGTGAGTGAAGCATGAGGCTGGGTGAAAAAAGGAGAGAGACTTGTCTGTTTGGGGGTAGGGTTGTGGGCTGGCTGTCATCAGTCCTACAGTCTGAATGCACAGGGCCGGGTGTCAGTGGGATGCTGGTACCCTGCAGTGCACTGAGTAACTGCCAACACATTTCTGTACACAAACGTTTGGTTCCGTAAGGAACTTGGGGAAACCTGTGGAAAATTACCTGAAGAAAACCAAAATGCCAAATGTTGGATGTTTCTTTCTTCTTTTCTTCCTTTGGTTGTTTTAACTGTTCTGTGGTGGTTTTAATGGATTTGAGACAGTGGAGCAGCAGCTGCCTTTCTGATTTTTGGCTGCTTTTTGTGAATAATTTAAAAAAAAATACATTTTGGAGACAAACCTGTGGGCTTTTTTATTGGTACAAACATTGTATTTAACACTAGGGGTTTTGTACAGTTTTTTGCCTTTTCTACTAGAAAACAATGTAAAGCGATTCACAATGTGACGAGAAAACAAATTGCCACTATGACCAAATGTAGAGTCTGTTCTGCAGTAACGGGATTTAATCAACTCAAAGTCGTGGTTCAGTCATAGAAATGCTTTTCTTTACCTTGTTTGAGCTGTTCCTTTTTTCTTGTTTTGATTTGCAAAACAAAACGTCTTTTTGTGTGAAATTGTGTTGTACTCTGTAGAGAATTACAGATTTTACTTTAATGGTTTAAAAAGCAGAGGAGCACGTGTTGCTTTTCTGACCTGATCACAGAGCTTGTGTAGTGGATTTAAAATTGAAAAGATTTGTTACAAGTTTGGAACAAGCGAGTATGTGTTAAAGGAATTTTCTTCCTTTTGTGTGTGTGTGGTTTTTTTTTTTTGTTTTTTTTTTCTTTTTGTCCCAAAGGGCAACTTAAAGCTGTTTTAATTGCACAGACACACCGACAACAAGTCATTTTGTATATGCCAAGTGTGGTACCTTCCTTTGTTTATTTGCTATTAAACTGTTTGAGAAGAGTCCCTGTGTGTTGTATTTGTGTCTTAAACTTGAGGTTCCTTTTGGGTCCGAGTGTGGGAACAGGAAGAAAGACGTGAGTGCTCTTCTCCAGTTTCTTACCTGTGAGCCACAAAAATATCCATGGCCCGATGCCACTTGTTCTGTATGCACAGTAGAACCCGGGACAGAGGAGCTATTTTGGACAGAAACAGAAATGACTGTCTGTTTGTTTCGCCTCCATTTTGTTTAGTTTGGCAATCAAGTCCCCTGTAGACATTAGATAGAGAAGAGCTGAAAATCCTGGATAATGCAAACGTGATACACTGGGGAGGGAGTGAGGTGTAGGCATATCCAGCCTCCCACACTTGGTGCTGCATAGCCACTTGCCTGTCTGTGCGCTGTGCGGAATGACTCCAGCGTAGCATCAGGCTCAGGCTGTGTAGGAACGTGGCAGTGTGTGGGATTAGGCAGGCACCAGCTCATACTGCTCCTAAGAGCCCCGTGCCCACTGCCGCCTCCTTATCCCTTTCAGGAACGCGGCCAAGCTTGCTGAACCCGCTCTCATTCTGTAGCGTGAGGGTATCTGCAGTCCTCAGTGCTCCTGGTCCTGGAAATACTACACAGGGAAACCCCAGATGGATTGGGATTGCTTACTAGCTCAGGTTCTGGGATAAGCGAAAAGTACCTGCTTTGCTGTTAGAGCCAAGAGGTGTTAATCATTGCAAATAAAATGAGTTGTAAGAAAATAAACATTTGGTGTAGGCCAAGTATAATTGATTTAGAACCTGCCCTGAGTTTGACATTAATATTGCCTCTCTTGGACGGATAGTACCACATCAGCCGTGACTTCACCACATTTCTGAGAGCTCCCAAAATTGAGTGATGTTACTTCCTTCTGCCATCTCGGATCTCAGAGGCTGCAAGCGTTTTCAGGGCAATCACATTTCTTCTCCATGTCCTTTCCCTCTGTTATCTGGCACACTCTGTTTCACCCTATTGCTTCCTACAGGACTGTAAATCTGAGCGCTTGCAAGCATCAGGATTCAGAGCGGCATTCCTTTCCCTGCAGTCACCAATCACAGAGCAAGGCACGAAGCCACCTGTTGCAGAGTATGCTGGGATCCCTGCAGTTCCTTTGCAGCTGTTCAGAAGGCAGGATGGGGACGCTCCAGTTCAGATATGTCTGAAGGGAAGGAAGGATGGAGAGAGACAATTGAATTGAAAAAGGGGTTTGTTTAGGAGGGATTGAAGGTTCCTGCGTGTGCAAGAACTTGGTGTTTCACTGACTTGTTCTATTTACCAGCTTCAATAGGGAACACACAAGTCAGTAGATTAAATCCTGGTACTGAAAATGTTTTAGGGATAACTTTTTTTTCCTTTCGCATCTGCCTCCACCTTTCACTGCTTGTTCTGACTCCAGACTCCAACCTTCCTGACTTTACCAGCTGTATTCTGCTGCCTTCGTATGGCCAGGAGTCACCAGGGATACGTTACGAAGAGCAATAGGGAGGAGGACAAGCAGCTCAGTGTGGTCACTGAGATGAGACTGCGTGTATAGCTCCACCCCATGACAGGTGAGATGCCCTCGCTTGGTGTTTCCAGCAGCTTGCAGGCTTACTTTACCAATTTGCTGTTCCTGAGAAGAAACTGGCTCGCTTACTGTAGAAGCCATGCCTGAATCTCGTACAACTGGAGCTATCTTGAGCCACTGATTGATGCCATTACTTTCTCAAAGCAGCACAGGCAGTTGGTATCTTGGTGACTCCACCCATCAACCTATCCTTATTTAGGCAGGCACATTTGGCTCAGGGTGGTATATTCTGTATGTCTGTTCTTTGAAAATGACCCATTTGAGCCTGGTGGATGTAGCCTTCACCTTACCAGGATAAGCTTTTATCTCAGTAGGTGACTTGCTTCTGAAGACATGAAGCACTGTTTCATAAGAGAACTCAGAAGCACGAAAGTACAGCAATCAACACAATGCAAGGCTGATCATCTTTCCTCTCTGAGATGGGACTTCCCTGAATGCAAGGCACCCTCTTCTCACTTTGCCTAGTCTTTGTGGGACATGAGTGAATACTGAGGAGCACAGTGCTTTGGTGAAAGGGTCCAAGAGCATCAGGATGAGTTTGAGTTACAGGCAGTTTACCTGTGGAAGGTTAATTTTGGGAAGCAGTCTGCTCCAGCAAAGAATTATGACTCTTGTTTTCCCCTTTCTTGAGTCCTGGCTTGATTTCTTTATGGAGCAGACTCCAGTGGTTGCTTTCCCGGGCCTTTTCTCCAAGGCCAAAAATCTGATGGCCTTGCCGTTACCAGTACTTTCCATAGGGATCGGTCTTCTGCATCTTGTCCCCATCCCTCCACCCACCTCCTGAGACAGGCACAAGAACTACTGCAGGGAGGAGAGACTTTTAAAAATCCCCATTCTGACTTAGGTCAGCCCTAAACCTCTAAGGTACCCAGCAGATAACTTTAACAGTGCTGCTGAAGTGGCCTTTGCACATGAACCAGCTGTGCCTCTGCATTACTTTCCTGCAGCCTTTCCTAGACTTTCCTAGTTTCTGCTTCCAGAGTAGGAGAATACAGAGTGCCGATGCTGAAGCAGCATCCAGCGCGTTACCGCTCTGAAAACCAGTGCTAAATCCATAGTGCAGCTGTCAGTGTATAAGCTCCCAAAAGTAAATTGGTCTGACTCTAGCGATACTTTTCTACCATTCCAATTATTTTTCTTTTAAAAATATTTTTCTGAGGAAATTTTGAATGAAGGTATGGATAGAATCTCTTAAGAGTGTGACTGCTCTGGTGGAAAGCTTCTGGGTAGACAGTGGTTCCTTATCCTTTTGTGTCCTCTTTTCCATAGGGATATTACCTGAGGAAGGCTCCCTTGGGTTTCAGTTTCCTTAGGCAGTGTGACACAGGTGAGGATGGTCCAGTCAGTGACCTGAGAGCTTTCTGTCAGCATTTACCTGTATTTGGGGAAGAACTGCCACCAAATCCATGTAGAAGCAGCTGGAGACCTGCCTGCTTCTGCACGTGGGTCTGGTTTTTAAGCTCTGAATTGCTGTTTCTTCTCTTTGGCCAGCAAAAGGATCACAGAACATCTGAAAAACATCAGACTGCACTGAGGCATTCCAGCACCACCAGTTCAGTACCCGGTGTCCCTTTCTTACGGAGGACAGAGTAACTCTATAGATAACTGAGACTTGGCCCACTAGAAACACAGCACATCAGCGGGGGATGAGACTTGGCTCTGAGAGAAACCAGTCTAAGTTTCACTCTTTCAAAGGTGTGTAGGAGAGTTAAAGCTTTGTCTTCTAATCAGGCTAACAATGCAGAGCAGAAATCTGGTGCTTTGGGTCACTGTTACCATTCATCATAAAAGATCAAGTTCTGGATGCTGAACCTCAGTGGTGCCTTTGATAACTTCTGTTGAAAACCCTTGGAGGACCGTCACAGCTATCCCGTGGCAGTGAGCAGCACTCAGTCATGAACAGTTTCTCAAGATGGTTCGCTGCTTGCTGTCCCTGAAACTAAGATGTCAGAGTTGTATTTGCAGCAGATCTGTGACAGAGCTGACCTGTGTCCCCAGAAACAGTCTGTACTGCTAGCTGAGATCCTTGGATGGGAGGCTGAATTTTGGGTCTGGGGGAGTATCAGGCACATTGTCACAAGTAAAGCACTGCACATGTGTACATGCTGGACCCCTCTAGTACATATTCATTGTTCCTAAAGCCACTGTCCCAGCGGAGGCCGTGACCTCCCAGTCTAGCCCATCACCAACGGCACTTGTATCAGGCAAGGGCTAGAGACAGACAACTGAGCCATCCCTGTGACTGCAGCCGATTGCCTTTCCCTAGGGTATTTATAAGCTGCATACTGGTGGGCAGGGGTGGGCAGTTGGCTCACAGTGACCTTGGGAACCCGACCAGCATTTCTGAGAGCCACGTGAGTGGGACTGGCAGGCGCAGCTGTAGCCAATGGGAAGGAGACCAGCACTGGCTGCCCAGATTGAATTTCACTCCTGGCGCTTGAGACTTTTCTCTTTCTCTCCCTGTTGTGCTTTTCCTCTTTGTTTATGGGACCGGACAGGCGAATGCACTGATGGGATCCTAGCAAGCAAGATGTTTGCCTAGTGGATTTGGGACTCTGCCTTCAGTGCTGAACAACCCCTTCTTGCCATTGCCTACCATAACTCCAGTCCCCTGACACGGCTGGGCTTTTACAGCTTCGAGCTTTCTGAGCACACAATCTGCCCTCCTCTATTTGGGCACTTGATATTGTGTTCTCTACACTTCCTTTTTGCTGTCCTTAGGGGTTAGTGCATGAGGCTTTTTAATACATGGAAGATGGGTCAGGACCAGACAAAGCAACAGATAGAGAAAGGACTCCATCTGTACCAGTCTAACCAGACCGAAAAGGCCCTGCAAGTCTGGATGAGGGTTTTGGAGAAGTCTGCGGATCCTGCTGGCAGGTTTCGGGTTTTGGGTTGCCTCATCACTGCTCACGCAGAGATGGGCAGATACAAAGATATGCTGAAGGTAAGGTGAAGCGGAGATGGATGCATGCCGTTGTGTCACACCCGGCTATGGAGAGTGGGTGGAGGTGGCAGTGTGAAATCCGGGGGTGACTTTGTATATCGTAGAATATACAAGCTATAGAGCACATGTTGAGGGCTGCTGTAATTGCTGTGACCAATGGCTCCAGCCTGCAAGATATACGCACTACTACTTTTCACTGGGTCTGATCCCCCAGGTTTTCCAGGTTATTGAGGTTCTCCAGTTAATCATGGGGACCTTTCTTGACTTACTCCCTTATGCACAGGCACACCACGTTCATCAGCCTTCAGGAACAGGTATGAAAACAGTGTCTTCGCCCCACTTAACAGCTGTTTACAGTGTGTATGTCAGTGTAATCAGAGATCTCCAGGCTTCTATTCTCTAGAATAAGCAGCAGTCTTGTGGAGACATGTCTGTTATCTTGTTGTTCAACAGTGTGATATCTAATACAAATCTTACGCTGGTTTTAATTACAACTGTTTATTTGTGAGGCAGCTGATTAAGGGGNGAAGGATATGGGGCTTGATGGAAGAGGGGTAAAAAGAAGCTGAAGTTATATTTCAGGAGCATGAGGATCAGTGTGTTTGATTTAACGAACAAGAAGCTGATGTGAGGATCTGAGAAGTAACAGGATGCATAGAGAGCAGCCGGCAGTGTTTGGGAGGGTGACTCAGGAATCTGGAAGGCAGAGCAAGAGGATGTGGTGATAGTCTTAAGAAACTCTCTCGGGCTGAAATAGAGCCTTGCTAAAGGGCCTTGCCAGTCTTGTCCTGATGGTTTAGACTGCCTCTTACTAGCCTGGTTTTCAGCATTTAGCCCAAAACATGAAGGGGGGGGGGGCACATCTTGCTAGCAAACCCATACACACGTCAAAGCCTGTCTTAAAACTGAATACTTAGGGTGAAGAAGAAAAGGGATGTTAATACACATTTGAAGAGAAACAGTTCTGGTAAGTGACGTGGCAAAAGCAACAGACCAATTAGGGAAGAGAGGAGCACAAAAGGTAAGATGTGGCTACCTGAAGGAAACACTGAAGGCTTCATGGGAAACAAGGACAGGCAAAGGAGTAGGCTCAGTATACTTGAACCTTATATTTGGTGCCTGAGAGAACAGACAGTGGGATCAGAGTAGGCTAATTACTGTTCTTCACAGTATCAGGAAGGAAAAATGGCTTCAGTCAAACTGCAGGTTTTACATCATGAGTGTAAAACCTGTACCAAGGAAGGAGAACTTCAGCAATAAACCATTGAGAGAGGAAAAACAGGAGAAAAAAGGGTCAGAATTAAAGGCGTGAAATTAACTGTGATTTAAGAAGGGTTATGATGCTCAACCTCTTTTGGAGAGAAAAATTACTTGATACTAAGGGAAGAGGCTGGGGCAATCAGACCTTGTCCAAAGGTAATGAAGCATGAGCTAATGCTGGGTCCACGTAGCACTTCAGGAAAGCTGCTAAGGAACCTGAGACCATCAATTCATTTCACTTTGAGTTTTTTTGTAAAATGTTCTAGTGGCTTAAATAATTATGTGTTGTCACGATAGAAAAAGGAAGTAACTGGTGTCCTTGGGAATCACTAGCTGCAAGCCTGAGAAGCTCTAGCGAAACCACATACTGAGAAAATTGCTAAATATTTACCCTTGCCACCGGGATGAATTCAAGCCAGCAGTGTGCTTGGTTCATCACCAAAGAAATAAAGACTCAGGCCTCAGAGGCTGCAGGCTAGGCTTCATATTGTTTAACAGACCCTATGCAATGAATCCTGAAGGTTACAGAACAAAAACTATCAAGACTGCAATCTGTTAGTAAAAAGCTGATGAAAGAAGTAGTTTCATTTCTGTCATTAATAGAGTACTTTAAGAATTCCAAAGTAGGATAAATTAAACTGAGTGACAGAAAACTGAGCTGCATTTTGTCGTGTTTCCTGCTTCACTTGCTTCTCTTAAGGGCTACTTAACAGCTTCCCATCACCTCAATCCCCTCCCAACTTCCAGCCTGGTGGAAAGAGGGAGATGTTTCTTCTATTACTCACAGACCTTGTAAACCACCAGATAACTGCTCAACCTGTACAGTGTTTCTCAGTCTGTGCTTCTGGACTTGTCTGCCCTGCTCAGAGATGAGCCACTTCTCCAGCACAGGGTGCTGCTCTGGGGGTCTGAGCTGTGATTAAACCACACGCTTGTATAAACACTGTCTTTTCTACTTGAAGTTTGCAGTGGTACAGATTGACACGGCACGGGAGCTGGAAGACCCGGATTACCTAACGGAGAGCTACCTAAACCTGGCTCGCAGCAACGAGAAACTCTGTGAATTCCAGAAAACAATCTCTTACTGTAAGACGTGCCTGAACATGCAGGGTACCACTGTGAGCCTGCAGCTGCATGGCCAGGTGAGCCTCAGCATGGGCAATGCCTTCTTGGGCCTCAGCATTTTCCAGAAGGCTTTGGAGTGCTTTGAGAAAGCTTTACGCTACGCACACAACAACGATGACAAGATGCTGGAGTGTCGAGTCTGCTGCAGCCTTGGGAACTTCTACGCGCAGATCAAGGTGGGGTAACCCAGGGGACAGAAGGGTGACTGTCGCAGGGGCTCAGGAAATGCTGTGTATTTCAGCTTATTTCTTTGCTATAAAGTGCAGGACTGAACATGATGTAAGCTAAAATCTCTCTGTAAAATCTGCTTCACATTAAGGATGAGAGGATTAGTGTAATGTTTATATAGCACAGCAGAAGCAGCTGGGAATATTCCTGTCTGCTGAAAAGATCAAACTTAGCTTCAAAGACGATCACATCAGAGGAGACACTCTCTGCACAGGGCTGGCAGCCAGGACACACGGATTCTCTGTTTCTCCCACTGTTGCAGGGAAATAGTTGATTGCACAGGCAAAACCAGGCATGCACTGAGGATGGGGGTGATTTTGTCAGTTCTGATCTCTATTACAATCAGCAACTAGGAGGTTTTCTTCACAACGCCTTGATTTTTGTTACTAATGGGAGATTTGTCAACTGAAGTGTTGAAAACTATCAGCAGATTTGTAATGCCTAAAAAAGAGGAAAGAGCATAGTGCTGGATGCTTTTAAGAAGGAAGAAAAGATTTAAATGTTGTGGTTTCCTTTGTGCATATGGTGGGTTGGCCCTGGCTGGACATCAGGTGCCCACCAAAGCTGCTCTATCACTCCTCCTCAGCTGGGCAGGAAGAGAAAATAAAGGCTTGTGGGTTGAGGTAAGGACAGGGACAGATTGTTCAGCGATTGCTGTCAAGTGCAAAACAGACTCAGGGAAAATTGATTTTGTTTATTGCTAATGAAATCTGAGGAGGATAATGAGAAATAAAATTAAATCTTAAAACACTTCCCCCCATCCCTCCCTTCTTCCTTGGCTCAACTTTACTCCTGATTTTCTCCACCTCCTCCCCCAACTGGCACAGGGGGACAGGGAATGGGGGTTGTGGTCAGTTCATCACACATTGTCTCTGCCACTCCTTCCTCCTCAGGGGGAGGACTCCTCACACTCTTCCCCTGCTCCAGTGTGGAGAGCTGGAGCTCCTTTCACAGGAGACAGTCCTCCACGAACTTCTCCACTGTGAGTCCTTCCCAAGGGCTGCAGTTCTTCACAAACTGCTCCAGCATGGGTCCCTTCCATGGGGTGTGGTTCTTCAGGACCAGACTGCTCCAGTGTTGGTCCCCCGTGGGGTCACAAGTCCTGCCAGAAAACTTGCTCTGGCATGGGGTCCTCCACGGGCTGCAGGTGGAATCTCTGCTCCCCGCCATACTCCACGGGCTGCAAGTGGACAGCCTGCATCACCACAGCCTTCCCCATGGGCTGCAGGGGCATCTCTGCTCTGGTGCACTGAGCACCTCCTGCCCCCGCTTCTTCACTGATCTTGGTGTCTGCAGTTGCTCCTCTCACATATTCTTTCTCCTCTCTAGTTGCAACTGTGCAGTTTTCTTTTTCCCCTTAACTCTGTTAGCCTAGAGGCGCTGCCACCATGGCTGATGGGTTCAGCCTTGGCCAGCAGCAGGTCTGTCCTGTAGCTGGCTGGCATTGATTCTGTCAGACACAGGGGAAGCTTCTAGAAGCTTCTTGCAGAAGGTACCTTTGTAGCCGCCACGCTCTCTCCCCACTCCCGAAACCTTGCCATGCAAGTCCAACACAGCACCTCTTGGAGAATTTAAAAACAGGAGTACTTTCTCATTTCTGCAGTCTCATGTGACTTGAGAGTGATTTCAGACATTTAGCGAAGTTTTACTTATTGCAAAATACCATTTCTTTCTAAAATGCTTTTAATGAAGATGCTTCAAAAATGAAACTATGTTATATCACTACTTACTGTGGATTTGGTGCAGCCATAAGTCTTTGTTCCTGTCTCCTGCAACGATGGATAACCAGCTTCTTGGAGATCCTGAGGGCTCCATGTAGACGTTGAAAGCGCAGATAATGTAAGAGCAGAGAAAATTTTCAGTCTTCAGTTATGGGGAGGGTAAATGGCTCCTGCAGCGTAAAGCTGATGCCATACTATATAAAACTTAATTGCTGTGTCTTTTCCCAGTATCCTGAACCCAGAGAGTATTATGAATTTGGCATAGGGCAATTCCACCTTGCAGTTTGATATCCAGTGAAAGCAACTAGGGAAATATGGCATGTGGAAGTGGAGAGGCAGGAGCTGAAGTGTGCAGAAATCAGCTAGCTGTTGCAGCCTTCATAAGTAAAACGTGTGTTGTTTCCCTTTTTGTTTTATTTTTGCTCTAACTGCTGTCTGTCTGCTTGTCTGCCCTACAGGACTACGAGAAAGCCTTGTTCTTCCCATGTAAAGCAGCTGAGCTGGTGAATGACTATGGAAAGGGCTGGAGCTTGAAGTACCGAGCAATGAGCCAGTATCACATGGCAGTGGCCTATCAGAAGCTGGGGCGCTTGGCTGATGCTATGGACTGCTGTGAGGTATAGGGTGCAGGCAGGTGCAGAGCTGTCAGAGGTCTCTGCGAGGGGATCTGGCCTATAGGACTGGGAGGAAAAGAGATACCGTGGTATTCACGCTCGAGTAATGACTCCAGATGTTCCTGCCACTTCCCAGTTGGAGCTGTGGTTTCAGCAGCCCAGGGGCCCTTAGAAGTTTGTTTCTCTGTATGTCCCTTGATTGGGAACATGTGAACAAGACTTGACTTGCCCTAAAAAGAATGTGCCATTTCTCTGGAATTGATCTTTCCAGTGGCTGGAGTGTACAGTCCCAGCCCTGCTGTTCTGAACCAGGAACAAGCTCTTTTACTGACCAAAGGCAATTTCTTTCAGGAGTCCATGAAGATTGCCCTGCAGCATGGTGACCGGCCTCTGCAAGCACTGTGTCTGCTGTGCTTTGCAGACATTCACCGCAGTCGCAGAGACGTGCAGGTACAGCCCTTTTCTGCCAGGAAGGATGGAAGGGATAGCAAGTGGGTATGAAAAGCAGGCCATAGCAAAATGTGTGTTTTCCTCCCTGCTTCTGTAGACAGCCTTTCCTCGGTATGATTCCTCCATGAGCATCATGACAGAGATTGGAAACCGCCTGGGCCTGATCCAGGTGCTGCTGGGAGTGACTAAGTGCTGGATGATCCAGAAGGAGCTGGACAAGGTCAGTTACAAACTTGTTTCTGCAGAAGTTTGTTAGACAAGATTAGAGCATACAGACTTTTTCGGAACTGTATGCCCACCAAAGTGCAGTAGAGACCTGTACCCCTTGGTTCCACCTGTAACAGGGTCTCTTGCTTGTAATTACATTTCTCTTAATGGTGCCTCTCAGCCTGGAATTCATTACTAACAGGATGACCACGCACTGTGAGTCAGACTGCTAACCAGCACTGAGGGGAGGAAGCCTACTCCTGCTGCTGTAGTCAACCAGTTTATGGCTATGCTCTGAAATAGATTTTACTGCCTACTTTTTGGCTGTACGATTAAGCTCACTGTTGTGATAGCGTTGATTCGTAGTCAGCTCTACAGCTCCACCGTGTGCTTTGGAGACAAACGTGGCATCACAATGCTAGGGAAACTTTGAAGGTATATAAACTGTGATGTGAAACCAAGAAGTGAGAGCAGAAAAATCACTTAGGAATAAACAAATGGTCAACACAGTACAAGGGGGCGATGATCTTATTGTGAAGACGCTTAGGCAGTGGATGGGTGTTCAAATCCAGACTGTGCTAGTTTCAGCAGACTGCACTGCAGGAACGTGACTGGGCTGTAGGTTGAGATGCTCCAAGGTTGGCCTTGAACTTGTGCTGATCACCCTGGAATGCCTGCACAGTGCCACATCAGGATACTAGTTTAGGTGTCAGTATGATGAAGATTCACTCTTATCACTCATATGAGAGACAAAGAAATTTAGCTCAAAGCACCCTGGGTATTAGGAAATCAAGTATGTGTCTGTCAGAAAACACAAGTTCAAGGTGCTGTCAGCATCTGAGCTGCCTACAGCAGGGAGCCAGTTGAGTGAAACACACCTTGCAGTCTCAGTAAGTAAACACTGTGTTTGCAATGGAAGAAGAAATTGTGGAAGAAGAAAGCTTTGCTCGGCATACTCCTTTGCCAGCCTCATCTCTCATGTTCATGAGGATGGGACAGAACACAGCAGGTAGGCCTCAACATAAAAGAATAGTCAGAGCACTCATGAAACCCCTGCATCTACTGATCCCACTTCCAGCCATTGCTGCCTGCTGGTATCACAAGCCATTCTTACCTGTCAGAGCCTGGTGAGGGCTTTGCAGAGTCCTGATCTCACCAAAACCACGAAAGAAGAGGATGAATGGATGAATCTTGCATTCTGTTCCAGGCATTAGAAAGAAGTCTGCTGTGGTGGGCTGCAGACCTCCTGTCCCTTGCCTCACATGTGACCTCCTCCAGTGTCACAGCCCTGAATATGCACCCAAGCCTTGCCAGTCCCTGTTTCCATTCCTCATGTGACTCATCCTAGTATCAGTTTCCTAATAAAGCTGTCTGCTAACTTTCCACTTGCAGATTCCCTGTTCTTGTCCTAGCTTCCTCTATCTTCCCAGTCTCCTTGGCCAGTTAGTCCATTTCCTTTCATTGGCACCTACATCCCCCCCCAGGTTACTGTCACAGCCTGCTTGCCCAAACTCCTGTGTGGCCTTACATTCCTGTCCAAGACAAACTGTACCCTGGACTTCTCAGCATCTCTTCCCTCGCCCCACACGCTTCACTTCAGTTCTTAGTCCCAGTCATTAATGTCAGGGTTTTCCAGTACACAGTCATAGAATTACAGAATGGTTAGGGTTGGGATCTTAAAGATCATCAAGTTCCGACCCCCACACTTATATTTTACCTGCTAGCCTCCAGTCCTTGCTTCCCTCTTCTGCAAGTTCCTTTTCCTAGGCTGTTGCTGCCACCAGAAGTCTAATGCCTTCTCCTCTGTGTTCCAGGTACATTCTTTCATCTCATCTGGTCATCTTCTCCTAGAATAGCAATAATGCCAAATTAAAAGGTAGGAAGATAGAACTAAGATAGAAATTTCATAATGCCCTCTTGAAAACTGCTGCATCACAAGGGAGACCTCTTCTTTACCTTGGACAAATACGAAGCTGATCTCAACAGTTCTGGAAAACAGACTGGTGATCAGAACAGTAAGGAACACTCTGGCACCTAGAGGAAAGTAGGGACTCATTTGGTGTAACAGCTGCTATGCTAAATACTCTCCTGCAGAATGAAAAATATGGATAGCAGTTCATTCCTACATCATACCATGTCTAAGTAGGACAAAGTGGATATATGAACAGCAGGAGAAAAAAATGGAAGTGTGTGCTGTGTTGGTGGTGCTGATCCCTTTCTCTCCCCTCTTGTACAGTGAAATTAGAATTGCCCAACAATTATTGAACCTGTAGGATAGGATAGGGAAAAGGTTTGCTTTGCCTGTGCTTCATCCTAACCCCAACAAGCACATGGGACTGAGCTTAAGTCCGTCCTCTCTCTGCTTGGAAACACCAGCCTCTGCCAACATCACACCCCTATTTTGCACTGTGTGGCTGGAATGGAAGTGTAGCTCTTGGATTATTTACCATCTTTCAGAAACCAAGCTTTTCTTATAGAGCTTTGGGAGGGGAGGGAAATCTGACAGACATCTATCTTGCATCTCCAGAGTTGCAGTGATGCTTGTTTATCCAAATTCCACTCTGTACCTCTCTTACCTCTTTATTAATTCCAATACGGCATTCATACAAATCTGTTTTAATAGATCAGGCTGAGAACTGATGATGCATGCTCTCCATTCACAGGCTCTGGAAAGCATTGAAAAGGCACAGGAGCTGGCAGAGGGACTAGGGAACAAGGTAGGATCCTACAGCTTCTCTTCAGCACTGTCTGCAGCCTTCTGTCAGGCAGTTTAAGAAGCCAAGCATTGAAGTCTCCAGACTTGTTATTACTTATTAACAATATTAACCAGTCAATGCTCGGGACTTGGTTTGTTGTGTTTAGTTGTGAGCAGTTGCACAGATGATCATCAGTGTGCAAATCTGAAAAGTGAGGGAGGAGTCACAGTGGGAAACAAGGGGAAATGAAAAGCTGTAAAAATGGGGACAATAGGGTGTGAAACAAGGAGAGCGCTAGAGGATTAGGTGTCTCTTCTTGGAAAAATATTTATGACTCATCCCTTGGGCAGCTTTCTGTGCTGGTGTTTCTCTAGCTGGCTGATGGGGCTGTGGTGGTCTCCACTCCTGTCCCTGGTCTGCGTTCACCTTGTTCACTTTTCTTGTGTTTCTGCCCTTCATGTGCAGCTTGGCCTGCTGAAGCTCCACTGCCTGTGTGAACGGATCTATCGCACAAAGGGGCAGCAGCGAGAATTGCGTGACCATGTTGTGAAGTTCCATGAATGCGTGGAGGAGATGGAGCTGTACTGTGGCATGTGCGGAGAGTCCATTGGGGAGAAGAACAACCAGCTCCAGGCGCTGCCTTGCTCCCACTTCTTCCACTTAAAGTAATGAGCTGAGAGTGCTAAAGATTCTTGTCATGACATTAGCCACAGGAAAGAGCCATTCATGCCCAGGGTAGGGCAGGCCTATGCATGCTCTGTCCCAGGCCTTTGTCCTGCTCACTTTTGCCGTGTGGGACCCCACTGCAGTGCTGTGAATCTCACAGCCTCAAAGGGTGACGTTTAGCCACAGTATCAGTCCCGCTCCAGCTGTTGTCCTCTAAATGACTGCTCACCAGTGTCCTCACCTTGCAGGTTCTTAGCCCATTCTTATTTAGTTCCTCTCTGGGAATCAGCTCAGATTCATCAAAACCAGTTTGGGTTTTCCTCCAGCTTCCCCTGTGTCAAGGTACACTGAGGTGAAGGTGTTCACTCTGTTACTGGGCTAGTTATGAAAGAGTTAGCTCTGCCATCATTCTATTCTTAGAGGAAACATAACAAAACACTTAGTTTCTGAAAATTGGGAAGCTGGAGACACTAGCGTCAGGATCAAACTCCTGGGCGGTGCATTTGTCCCCAGCAAGTACAGAAACTTGCTTTTGTAGTGGCAGGTGCAGAAGTGCCCCTACAGCAGGGGAGGAAGTGAGCTCACAGTGTTGCCCGGGGCGGGAGTGCGGTTAGTACGTAGGTGAGCGGTGGGAGCGGCGCTGGGGGAGCAGCCTCCAGCCACAGAGCTCCCCCGAACCCACCTCCTCCCTTTGCAGGTGCCTCCAGACCAACGGGACCCGGGGCTGCCCCAACTGCCGCCGCTTGTCGGTGAAGCCCGGCTACGTCTGACCCACCCGTGGGGATCGGCCCGCGCTGCCGGGGCCGCGGCCCCTCAGGCTGTCCCTGGCGGNCCTCTGTACGGGGACTGACCGCAATAAAGGGTACCGCGGACACAGCGCCCCGCCTTCCTCCGCCGCCGGGCTCCCCGCGACGGCCCCTCAGGGCCGCTCCCACACCGCCGCGCTCCGCCCCTGCCCGCACCAAGATGGCGGCGGGGCCATAACTCAGCAGATTTGGCCGCTAGCACGTGACCTGGCGGCGGCTTCCTCCGCACGAACCCCCGCCGGCAGATTCGCCACATCCGCCGGGCCGCCGTCCGGGCCGCGGCGGCGGGGCGACCGCAGCGGGGCGCCGAGGAAAATAAGGGGACGCGGGGCACCCCGAGCCGCTTGTCCCGCCGCCTTCCGCCCCGCTCCCGAGGCGAAGAGCGCCGAATCTGCCTCCCGGAACCCGTCGCTCTGCGCGTTCGCTGTCTGTTTGGGTGAAAGATGGCGTCGGTGTGGGATGAGTCCGAGGTGAGGGGCTGGGGTCCGCCGCCGGGGTGCGGCGGCGGGGCGGTGGCGGTCAGCGGGGCTGGGGTGAGGCGCGTGTCGGGCCGAGGGTGACGCAGCCGTTGTGCCCCGCAGGATGGCGTCGGCGAGGAGGTGCTGAAGATGTCTACGGAGGAGATCGTGCAGCGCACGCGCCTCCTCGACAGCGAGATCAAGGTAGCCCCCGGGGAGCGGAGCGGGGCCGGGCCAGGCCGGGCCGGGGAGGGGAGCGGAGCAGGGCCGTCTGCCGGCGGCGGGGCTGCCGGGGCTCGGCGTGGGGGAGTGCTTCGCGCAGCCATGGGCGCAAGGGCCTCCAATAAGTTGTGGTTAATTAGATCCAGCCCGGTCGGTTGCGGCAGCGTAAGCCTCGAAGGCAGGGAAGAAATGCTAAAAGCCCCGAGGAAGTGGGGGGGTTGGGGGTAGCAGTTGTTCTACGGAGCCTTGGGTGCGCTATGTAAAGGTGCACCAGTCCTCCCACCTCTCCTGGGCCCGGGGAGGGGCAAGTCAGATCTGTGGGCAGAGTCAGGTACCATCATGGGGTAATTCAGGTTGGAAGGGACTTGAGATCTCTAGTCCAGTCTCCTGCTCAAGGCAAGGTCAGCTATAACCCAGGCTGCCCAGGGCTTTATCCAGTTGGATCGTGAAAGCTTCTAAAGACAGAGACCGCACCACTTCTGTGAGCGCTCTGTGCTGCTGCCTGACTGGCCTCATCAGGGTAAAGATTTGCTTTCTGTACAGCTTGAACCATGCTTGCCTCAGTCGTTGCCTTTTGTCTCATCTGCCTGATGCTTTGAAGTGTCTGGTTCTGTCTTGATGCCTTCCCCGGTAGCTCTGTACTCCAGCTGAACAAGCCCACGGCCCTCAGCTGCTTCTCACAGGGCCTTTGCTCCAGCCCCTTGTGAACTCAGTCCATTTTATCACTGTATTTGCTGGTGGCGGAGGGGGAGGAAACAGGACAGAGCGCTCTAGAGGAATCTAACTAGGTTAAGTAGGACAGACCTGGGTAGGCCTGTCCCTAGATAGACCCATTTCACGTAAGAGAGCACTTAAAACTTTGGTGTAAGTTTCCCTGATCAACACTGAGATAAATTATTTCATAAATTCTATGGAGCAACTTAATCCTTCTGCTTCAGGTTCCACAAGTAATTCTGACTTAGCATACTTTCTTAACCTTTAAATGCAGCAAAGATAAACGTGTGTCTTAAAACTGCAGAATACGGTAAGGAGTAAAAGCAGTCTCCTCTGTTTTAAAGGCCTCACAACTGAGAAATGGTTATTGGCACCCTCATGCAGTTTTCTTTCAGTGTGTCCCAGACTGCGTTTATTAAATCAAATTTCCCCATTAACCAAAATCATGTAAGCCAGTTTGGGTGTAACCAGTTCTCCTGAGACCATCTGGTGGTATAGCCACTCCCTCATGTCTTCAAACCATGTGACTAACCAGGAGACGGAGGAAAACGTATGTGGGCATCAGCCAGGCAGCACTGAGAAACACTTGTACCGGGTGCGTTAGTCTCAGGCATAAGTGAGCTTACTGTTGGACCTTGAGTACAGAACTTCTGTTCCTATAGGCTTTTTTCCTTACAGTTACTTGAATTTAATCTACACCCCTCCCTGCAATGAGCACTGACATCTTCAACTAGACCAGGTTGCTCAGAGCCCCATCTAATTTGACCTTGAATGTTGCTAAGGATGGGGCATCTGGGCAACCTGTTCCAATGTTTTGCCACCCTTATCACAAAACATCTATTCCTTGTACCTAGCCTGAGTCTACCCTCTTTTAGTTTAAAACTCACAAGCCTATTCCCCATGTGTTTTACAAGTCCCCTTCAGGAACTAAAAGGCTACAATAAGGTGTCCTCAGAACCTTTTCTTCTCCAGGCTGATCAAGCCCAACTCTCAGCCTGTCCTCACAGGAGTCGTGCTCCAGCCCTTTGATCGTCTTTGTGGTCCTCTGAATTTGTTCCAGAAGGTCCATGTCCTTCCCGTGCTGAAGATGCTAGAACTGGATGCGGTACTCTAGATGGGGTCTCATGAGGGTGGAGTAGAGGGGCAGAATCAGCTCCCTTGACTTCCTGGTCATGATTTTTTTTTTATGCAGCCCAGGTCACAGTTGGCTTTCTGGCCTGCACATGCACTGTTAGCTGATGTTGAGCTTTTTATCCACCAGTACTCCCAAGTGCTTGTCAGCAGAGCTGCTCTCAGTCTCTTCACCCCCAGCCTTCATTGATACCAGGGGTTGCCCCAACCCAGTTGCAGGACTTTGCACTTGCCCTTACTGAACCTCATAAGGTTCACATGGGCCCACTTCTCAAGCTTGTCCAGGTCCCTCTGGATGGCATCCTGTCCCTCAGGTGTCCCTCAGGTGCTGCATCACTCGGCTTGGTGTTGCCTGTGAACTTAATCCCACATCTACACTGGATTCCACCATCTATGTCGTTGATGAAGATACTAAACAGTACTGATCCCAGTATGGGCCCCCGAGGGGCACTTGTCCATCTGGATATTGAGATGTTGTCCACAGTGGTAGAAAAAGCCTCAGAAAAGTTAAAATTATATAAGGATGTTAGAATTTGAGCTTTTTGTCATGCTACAAATATATGTTTGGTTTCTTTTTTTTCTCTATAGAAAGGTTTCATATCTTACTGAAGTTTAGACCAAAGTTAATTCAAACCCAAAATTACTGATCATAAATTGAAAAAAGGAGAGTATCTACAAGGGTATGAAGATGATCTTGTCACTGTGAGGGCAGTCACAGTGGAACAGGTTGTTCCAGGGAAGTTGTATAGTCTCTGTCTTTGGGAGTTTTCAGTTGGGCAAAGCCCTCAGTAACCAAGTGGGGCATTTATTGTTTGTTTCTCATATGTAGGTCTTGCTATGTGTGGTTGTGTAGAACAGAGCAGCTTTATAAATGCAGCACCTCTCTTTGTTCCTCTGGAAGCAGTGGTGGTACATCTCTCTGCAAAGGCACTGCTGTCAGTTGACACAGCCTCAATTCTGCCATTCCGTGTTCACACTTTGAGTTTAGTGGTACTTTCCGTTTAGGGGTTTTCTGGCTGTTTGTTTCTATGCTACTGCATGTCATCACTCAGTGTTCCAGCACACAATTCTTCTTTACATCCAGCAAAATACAACTTTAAAATGGGGGGGAGGGTCTGTGTGTGTGTGCGTATATGGCTGCACATAGATTATGCGTGTGGGTGTATCTAGTTTCCTATGTACCTGTATCTATTAAAAAAACCCAAACAAAACACAGTTGCCTTATCTATGTCATAGAGCAGCCTGGAAGCTGATGCATTGATTAGGCTAACGTTATCCAGTGGCAATGGGAAGAGATGATTTAGATATGTTAATTAGCTGGAGGCCAGAATCAACTGCATAGCTTTGTTCCTAGCCAATTTTAGCTAATTTCCTGGCTTTTCCTCTTTTTATATTCTGCTCCCCTTTATTCCCACTGTCTCCTTAGACTTACATTTTTATAACTGCTTTCCTTTTGGAATAATTTATTATTTTTATCTTGGCTTAGTTTTTTGATATTATTCCTAATCTCTTTCTTTTGCAATATAACTCCAGATCATGAAGAGTGAAGTACTGAGAGTGACCCATGAGCTTCAAGCCATGAAAGACAAGATCAAAGAGAACAGTGAGAAGATCAAAGTGAACAAGACCCTGCCATACCTTGTCTCTAACGTTATTGAGGTGAGAGCAGCGCTGCAAGGACTCTCTGCAATATATTGTGAGGGAGAAGGGCAGGGGAACTCATAAGTAATGCCAGGCGTGGCATATTGTCAAACTACTGAGCCAGGACTTAACAGGGTTTTTTTCTGTTGGTTTTATTTCTGACCTGGAAGCACGTATCACTTGCCCTCTTCGTGTCTGGGTTGTTCCTTAGATGTTGACCGCTGTTCATCTGTACATAACAGCCATCAGAGGGTGACACAGCCTCGCTTAGTGCAGACTTGGGCATGGAAATTTGGTGTATGCTTTCTGAAACGTGTGACACGGCGAATGAAAAGCAATGGCTCTGTTACTACCTCACGTTCTTTTTTAATTCAGTAATTTTGCTGGTAGGCCAAAAAAATGCTTGTAAGTCTTCTGTTTTTATAAAGAAGGGGGTTGGTTTGTACTAGAGTTTTAAAACTTAAAAGAATTTAAGGTTTAATGTGAGCTGCTGTAATAGGAAAAGTCCGTGCCATTAGCTACTACTTTGTTCTGGAGTTTGTAGTGTCTTTCTATGCGCTGATGTGTGCTGCTTCGCAGACAAGGGAAGAAATACATTTTTATAGGAGGACTTTAATGTTTTCAGGATTCTACTGCCCATGGATGATGGGAAGTTTTATTTCTTGTATTGCATGTAATTTAGAAGTGTTAATCCTGCAGTCATCCTGCTAGCCTGGTTAGATTGTCAGGAAATCTCTTCCTCTGGTTTTCAGCTGCTGGATGTTGACCCCAATGACCAGGAGGAGGATGGAGCAAACATTGACCTGGATTCTCAGAGAAAGGGCAAGTGTGCTGTGATCAAAACCTCTACACGCCAGGTAAGACCCATGTGCCCAGCTGGGTGTGTGGAGTGCTGAAAAGGACCTTCTCCTAGTACAGCTGGTTTTGCTTACTTTGATTTCTTCCCTACAGACATATTTCTTGCCTGTTATTGGGTTGGTTGATGCTGAAAAGTTGAAGCCTGGAGACCTAGTGGTGAGTGATGCTGTTGTAACTGTTCGACATGAAGTTTGACAGAAAATCGTGTATGTTGTGCCCTTTAGAAAGGAGACAAATCCATCCAGTTTCCTCCAAGACCACTTTTGTAGTAAGATTGTAATAAAAACCTATAGTGGTTTCAGTCATACTTGCAGTGTAGAAAAAGCAGTTTGGGATGTATGTTCTTTATATGTACAATCAGGTACTGAAAATTTAGATACCGCCTAGTAAGCTTTTATATACCACCCAGTCTTTTCTGTCATAACTAAATTGGATCCCTGTTTTTAAAAATGTACTAGGTTAGCTGTGGCATTGTCCAGTGTGCCAAGCTGTGGGGATGTGATGTGTGCCAGTGTCAAAGCTGCTTTTTCCTACATGCTCAAGATCTAATGAATCATCTTTGAGTGTGTGTTTATTAATTAATTGCTATCTGAAGGGCCCGTTAAAAGCAAAGGACTTGCGTTTACAGGGGGTGAACAAAGACTCTTACCTGATCCTGGAGACTCTACCTACTGAATATGATTCACGGGTGAAAGCCATGGAGGTGGATGAGAGACCCACAGAGCAGTACAGTGACATCGGGGGGCTGGATAAACAAATCCAAGAGGTGATACTTTATGTTTAGTTTCTGGTGTGACTGAGGGCAACATTCTTTGAACTTCAGCTCAAAGCAGGCAGCCTGGATCTGTGGAGGAGAATGGGTTTATGTATTAATATTTTTCTTTTACCTGTAGCTCGTGGAGGCCATTGTCCTGCCAATGAATCATAAGGAGAAATTTGAAAACTTGGGTATACAGCCACCCAAAGGAGTCCTCATGTACGGTCCTCCGGGAACAGGGAAGACTCTGTTAGCTCGAGCATGTGCTGCCCAGACCAAGGTAAAAGGAACCTTTGAAAGCATCTGCTGCAGCAGAATAGCACCTGAAAAAGGATAAGAACACCTCCGGGGAGAGGGGTTATACATACAAACTGGGGTTACAAAGGCTGGGGTTTTCTATTTGCTTGCTTGGTTGTTTTAATCAAGGGCTTTTTGTAGTGCTCAGAACTGACCCTATTGAGAAACAATGCATAGGATTCTCTTCTAATTCCCAGGCTACGTTCCTGAAACTTGCAGGTCCACAACTTGTGCAGATGTTCATTGGCGATGGCGCTAAGCTGGTACGCGATGCTTTCGCACTAGCAAAAGAAAAAGCTCCTTCCATCATCTTTATTGACGAACTGGATGCCATTGGTACTAAAAGGTGAGGCATAGGCCATGTGGTAGAGCTCTTGGAGCTGCCTAGCAGCCCCTTTTGCCTGTGTATTTGAGGGAAGCCTAGCTTAAAGCATGGCCTATTGAGAAGCAGATCATAAAGCCTGTCACAGGTGCCACAACCCCTGGGCTTATGAGCAATGTTCATGAGACTTGGGGTCTATCTGATGGTCTCCTGCTGTATAAAACTCTTTTCTGGTAACTGCATCAGGCACATGGAGATGTTCACCCTCATTTACTGCTTGAGCCTGGACATCTTTAGCCCCATTCTGCTCTAAGGACTTAACTGCTGCCAACAGTTATTCCAGTTGCAGTCCTCATCAGGGCAGGATGTCCTGTAGTTTAAAGAAGGAATTTGCAAAACCTTGGCCAAGGAATGTTAACTGCAGTCATTCTGTATATGAAAAAAAAGCATGGGGCAGAGTGCTGAAGTTCACACTGATAATTTTACCCGTTTCCTTTTTAGGTTTGATAGTGAGAAGGCTGGTGATCGGGAGGTGCAGAGGACCATGCTGGAGCTGCTTAATCAACTTGACGGTTTCCAGCCCAACACACAAGTCAAGGTTGGGATCTAGCAGAGTGCTGCTGAGGTCAGGTCCAGGGTGCTCTAGCAGGGGATGGAGAACAATGTCCAGGGAAGAAGCTTAGTGGATCCTTGGGGAGGAGAGGCCTGTTGTCCAGTTGCCTCAGACTGACGACCCTACTTCTATTTAGGTGATTGCTGCAACCAACAGAGTTGATATCTTGGATCCAGCTTTGCTCCGCTCTGGACGACTAGATCGCAAGATTGAGTTCCCGATGCCAAATGAGGAGGCCAGAGCCAGAATTATGCAGATCCATTCACGCAAAATGAATGTCAGGTATGAAAGAGCCATGGTCTTCTGGGGTTATGTTTGTCACTCATGATGGTACCTCAGGGCTGTGGAGTGGTAGGCGCTGTCTTTTGTTGGGAGCTCACTCCTGGGTTTATGGAAGCTCTATACCTTGCTTTTTCTGGTCGATGCATGTTCTCAGGTTTGTTGTTTTGATTTGTTGTTTTTCTTTTCCCTTCCACTCAGCCCTGATGTGAACTACGAGGAGCTGGCTCGTTGCACAGATGATTTCAATGGAGCCCAGTGCAAGGCTGTGTGTGTTGAAGCGGTAAGTATTCCTCTACAGCAGCCAACACTGATAGGAGGGAGATGTGGAAGCTAGCCTGGAGTAATTATTTTTAACTGATGTGGTGCTCACATGCCCTCTCTAAAATACTGTCTCGTTGGACAGGGGATGATTGCCCTCCGCCGTGGAGCTACAGAGCTCACCCATGAAGACTACATGGAAGGAATCCTGGAGGTTCAAGCAAAGAAAAAAGCCAATCTGCAGTACTATGCCTGATCCCTGCCCAGTTTTTCCCTTGGCAGAGGATGGGACTAGACTGGACTGTACTGCTTTCTGTCTGGAAAAAAATAAAGCTTTTTTTCCCTCTAAAAACAAATCCATGATGTGTTGAGGCTGGTGCCCTTGCTCAGTGGTTCTGCATCTGCAAAAGCAAAGGTGAGAATCTCTTGTCCTTGGTGCCCATCATTCTGCCTTTGCAGCCTCATCCTGCTAGAAGTGGATTAAATCCTGCTCTGCTACTTCTGGATGAGGACCAACAGGTAATAATGCAGTACGTGTACTTTGATGAACTGCAGCTCAGCATCCCCTGTTTCTACCTGTGCAGCCAGTGAACAAACAGACTGTACAGCTTTGTTAGTCTTGAAAATTTTGAACTGCAAGAGAGCTGTGAACATAATTCACACACAAACGATGTTTTAACTTTGTCATTTAAATTTTGGAAGTTATAACACCACTGCTGGTATGTGAGTTCTCTGGTCAATATGTCTGTTAGTCAGAAAGAATTCAAGGTTCCATCCACTACGTCTTTCAGTACTTTTAATGCCAGTTGAGAATTACAACTTCCATTTAAAAATTACACTTTTCATAAATACACTGACTTTAGCATTAAGTATCTTACATGCCACTGTATTGTATTTTAAATACAATGTAAACATCTCCAAATGCTGGCCATCTCATCTTTACCTGTGCAGTTTTGGGACGCTTGGGAGAGGGCTGGGGATGGGAGGGAAGAAAGAATAGATGAATGAAAGAAGAAAAAAAAAAAGAAAAAAATGCACCCCAAAGTACTTTGGCTGATGTTCCTGAGTTAGCCCTAGTACTTGCACTGGTTCCAAGGTCCTTACTGCTCTTTTTGGAGAGGGAGCTTGTTCCAGCGGAGCATGTGTCTTCTTGACACGCTGTGCTCAGGGGCCATCTGACATAAGATGAAGTGAGCAGAAGCCACGCGTTCCTGAGGAAAATACACTGCGGTTCCTTTGGACATTAATATCACTGGGGCTGTACATCTGCTATTTTAGCAGTACTGCTATTTGAGCTTGGGGAGAATTATTCATCTCCTTCCACACAACAGGAATTGCACCCACAAGTTACTTTGGGGGGTTGGGGGGTGGTGAAAGTTTATCCCAGCAGCTCAAACTATGACATACTTTCAGAAATAGACCCTGGCCTCTACTGGAATAGTTACAAGCTGCATTTTGCATACATCTCCCCATTAAAACAAGGGTATGGTAGTTAGCCAAATGAGCAACCTTACTACCTGTGTAAGAAGCTGAGGAAAACTTCCCACCCTTCCTGAAGCCAGTAAGAGGTTTGGTTTTTGGTTTTGTGGTGGGTTTTTTTTAAGAGTCTTGCTGCTCAGTTGCAGCCAGGCCCTTTTGGAAACAGCTTTAGTAGTGAGTAAATAGCTGATACCACAGCATGGAATAGCACAGAATTCTGATTTAAATTAATACTAAGAATGGGCTAATTCTTTGGCCTAAATCTCAGCTTAGATCAAGGTTCTTTTGGGAAATGATGGCCTAAGCCAACTCTAGACATGCCTGTTGCAAAAGTGTTCCAGCCAACTTCACGTAGCTCCTTGCCCTAATTTGGGTCTGAATTACACAGACCTGCAGCAATAGAGTTGGTGCGTAAACATCCCTTACAACTGGACAGTAACAGGACCATGGAGGTACAGTTAAAAAAAACAGCACAAAAAAACCCATAGCCTTGGACTTAATCCCTTGTAAACAGAAGAAAAACAAACCAAAAGAACTGACCCCCTTAAACCATCAATGAGCAAATCGCCAATAATTCAGACCTGGAGTTACTTGCAATGTCTGTGTCTGCGACTGGAGGCTATAGCAGCATCCCATGGGCTGGTATTTCCACAGCTATGGCACTGCTCTCCACACGCTGACACGCCACCTCTTCCTGGTGTTAACCCACAGCTCTGCCCAGGCTGCGCTTTCCAGAGTCTCTCCACACTCCCTCGGAGGTCACACAGCCCCATTTTCTTGTCTGGGTTTTTGTACAGATGCCCGAGACGTGTTGAGGGAGGGGGCCAATGTACAGAGGAACCCAGCCAGCAGGGTGAGGCCCAGGCCTCCCCAGGCACAGAACATGGACCAGCCATAGCCATGACTGATGTCCTCTGGCAGCCCATAGACGTAGCGAGGATAGCGAGATAACTCAAAATTGATCCCAGCTACGCATGTGCAGAGTGAGATGATACAGCATGTACCTGCAGGAGAAAAGCAAGAGGGTTCTACACTGCCCTCAGGTTAATTATGCTCTGGGGTTTTCCCCCCCCCCACACATACTTTTCAAAGTTGTGAATTTTCAAAATTCATTTTCCACACACACACCCTTTTTTTTTTTTTTTAGTCCTACCATATAGTTCTTAAGGGGGGGGTGGGGGGAGCAAAATACAGAGGACTACAGGATACTCCACAAATAACCAGTATTATCTTAGCTCAAATAGTTGCTATTTATTTCAAACTCACTCGTGCGTAGTTCATGCTTCAAGTCTCCTGACACGTTATTTAATGTCATCAGGTTCCAGACAGTACTGGGGCAGTCTCTCCTATGGAAGGCAAACAGCTGAAATGCAGGGCTGCAAAGTGCAGCAACTGCTTGTGTCACCTAGAAACACCCAGGATCCTGCCAGCTATAGCCTAGGCCCATAGAGTGTCCAGGTTTTTGTCAGCTGCTACATATTTACTGAAAACCTATACAAAGGAGCAAAAAAGCCGAAGAAACTTACAACAGAAGGCATTCTAGTATGTCTAATATACACTTAGTGCATTTTAGTATAGTAAACTCAAGGTCAAGGTGATCATTTTATTCTCTCCAGCTCTAGAGCTATGCCTAAATACCGATGACAAGCTCTTACTGCTGACAGTGTGCCCATCACGCTAAGTGCAGAAGCACTCAATGGGGACCCAGTTGACCTGTTCCACTTAAAATACTTCACTCTCTCACTACTGTGCCATGAAGAAATGAAAACATCCCAACAGATAAACAGCACGAAAGACGATCAAGGATAGCCCAAGACTAACTTCCAGCCTCTCTAGCATCACACCATGTCAGCAGGGTGATATTCTGTACAGCTCCCCAAAAACACTCATGGAGAAGTGTTTTTGGGGAGCTACACAGAAGGAACACTCCTTGCTTATGGCAAGGGAAGGTTGCTGACCCCACCCCCAACGCGCCCTTGCTCAAAAGCTGCACCAAACCAGTGTCACACCTACTTGTTCAATTGCTATGGATGCTGCTATGTCATCAAGTTCCTTGCTTGCAGCCATTATAGATGCTGACACTGGGCCTCTAGGGTAGCAGCTCTGGCTTTTAAGCAGAGCCTTATTTTTCATATTTGAAAGTTGTCTGTTTACTACTTAAGATTTAAGAGTCCCCATCCTTGAAGCATCTCAGTGGCTCAGCCTTTCAGTGCATTTTTACTTCTAGGCTCCTTTCAAATAAAGATGAAACACTGCCCACTTCTGAGCTGAACAAAACAAGGTTCAGAAAAACCTTTGGCTACACGGAAAGCCTGCTCCCAGCCAGGAGGAACAGCAGTAACACCTCTGGGAGCACTAAGCTCAATTCCTTACCTCTGGGCTAAAGTCCTCCAGGCTTGCCTGGGTTTGGATTTCATTGTTACCTGAAAGATGCGAGCATCTTTGGGCAGCAGAAAGGGGCTCTACATTGGTGGTTTTCTTTGTTTGTTAAGCCTCCCTAGGGAAAACAGCTGAGCTGTCTGACAGGAGCTGCGGGCTCCACACACTCAGAGCAGGCAAGAGAGCTATGCTAATTGCGCACACAGTCCCTGTGGCTACACACCAGCTCTCTGGAGCAAAAGCCTCATGTACACACAGCAGGATCGACTTAGAAACATGCAAATACCCATGCATTGGTCCTGCCCACTGCTGGAAGTGGTGGCTCTGTGCTTGTGTTGATGGCTTGCTGCACAAGAACTGCTTCATCTGTTTGCTGTGGACTGACTTTACTTTTAAGAGCATCTCCCCAGCCAGCAATACCAACTGTGGTGACTTCAATAGTAGAAGCAAAAGGCTCTCACCTCCCATTAGGAAGAGCAGCCCAGCCACATACTGCATGAGCTCCTGCTGTTTGCAGCAGCCCAGCACACCAATGATCCACCCAAAGAGGATGATGGAGACTGCCATGCCAATGAAGCCAGCTGTCATCCTCCGCAGATCTGAGGGGAGATAAAGGAGAAAAGCAAAGAAAAGATGACATGAAGATGGAAGCACCCAGACAAGACAGCCAGAGGAGAGACCAGACACATTTAAATCTGCTGGTTCTAAAGTTTATACTTCACCCATGGACTCCTGTAGCTTCTTTCAGGTAGACAGTTTGCCCATTGCACTGAAACTAAAGGAATCCAGCTAACTTAACTCCCTTCTGCTGGGCACTGTACAACTACAAAGCATTTTTGTCCTGATCGGCCAAATACTCCCTGACATAGGACAGAGGGGTACATTAAGAATTTGGCAACAATCTGTAAATGCTACTACTGCAAGGGCTTTTATATATATGTGTGTTTCTTTGGGATGGAGTTTGTTGTGTGTCTGCTGAAAATAGAAATAAAAGAAGCAAGAAGGGATGCTGAAGAGAAGTAAAGGAGTAAAGCACTGAAGGCAGGTAATAGGAACTGAAAAGAGGAATAGTGGGAGGACAGAAGCAGACAGCAGATCAATGCAGTACAATGGTAACAAGTCCAGTAACAAGCTCTAAAAAAAAGCTTGGGCACCAGTGATATGAACAGCACTTTGTCACCCATAATACAAGTGCTGTTCTTGTCTCTTTCTAGTTCAGTCTCTGGCTGGACTTCCTCAGCACTGAGGCTCACATGATAGGGGCTAGCCAGAAATATGTGAGGCAACAGAACCAGAAAAACAGAGGGAAGCAGGAGCAGAAAAAAACGGAATAAAAAATTCTCGGTGACAGATTACAGGTCAGTCATCTGTGGGGGAAAGACATGGGCATGAGGCAGCTTGTGGGCCAGCAGTTATTAACAGGAGGCTGCATCAAGATGTTCCCTAAAACAACTGGCTGCCAGGGAGCTGCACAAGGTCACTGGTGTGCACACAGAAAAACACAACAAATCCATACAGACTCTATGCTGATGCAGCACCTTTGCTGTAAGCCAGATAGGAACTGTCAGTCCCCACAGCCAGAATATGTTTACAGCTTCCAACACATTACACCCATGCCTGCATTACCAACTTCACCACATGAGCCCCTCCCAATGTCATGTCCCCTTACTGTAAGCTGCTTGCCCTTCCTCCCTAACAAATACGTGTGTACACTTAGAGCCCAGTGCTGGCTAGCTGATTCAGAGCCCTCACCTGGCATTGCATTAAGGCAAACAGTCCTGTACAATGCTTTGGGTTACTTACGGAGCGCATGCCACTCATCCTGCCGGATGGTGTTTGTGATGTTGATGGGTAAGTTGCGAGGCAGAGAGCTGGAGGTGTAGTGGTACTTCACAGCAGTGCAGCGCTGAATAACGCCTGTAAAAAGACATCAGTGTGAAACAGCATGTGCCCTGCACTTGTGGCCAAGTTGCCAGGCCCAGCAGAGCTCACAAAGGGGAAGCCTTAGTTCAGTAGCAGAGCAAATGTAACCAAAAAAAGAGCTGCTTACTTCAAAGGCTTTGGGGATTAGGAGGAGGGAGAGCCCTGCTACCAAGAAATGCCAGCAAAGAAAAAAGGGAGAAAGGTGCTGACCCCATCAGGCTCCAGGAATCATAGAATTGTTTTGGTTGGAAATAACCTTTAAGATCAGCAAGTCCAATCACTGACCTAGCACTGCCAACTCCACCACTAAACCAAGTCCCTAAGCACCACATCTACATGTCTCTCAAATACCTCCAGGGATGTGACTCAACCAGGGAGCCTGTTCCAATGATTGACAATCTTTTTGGTTAGGAAGGAACAGCTGAAGGTAAACAGTAATGAGAGTCATCAAAAACAGCTCCAGAAGCTTCCTACAAAAACTGGTATGACTTCTCTGGAACGGTCAAGAAGACAAAAACATGGCCAAGTAGCAGCAGGACTGCTTTGTCTCTAAAACAGAGATGAATCACTTGGAAAATTGGGAATGAATGCTGGGAACTGAACTGCACAGAAGAAAATCTTTCATTCACTTGAGTAGTCAGAGACTCTTTGCTTTACTTTCGATGAACAATAGTACCCACTAGGCTTGTTTCCATTTCAGCTTTAAGAATAGTGTATCCCAGACGTAAATGTGAACCTACATGCATGCATTTTATTGAAAGGGATTTTTATTATAGAAAATAACCCAAAACAGAGAAGTTACTAGGGGGTGCAGGGACAGGATGGTGCCTAGGCTTCCCTGTTATAAATAAAACCAGGGTCAGGAGGGAGAACAAACCTGGATGATGGGGTGGAAGAGAACAGCCAGAAAGGTTAATAATACGAGCAGTTCTTAAACAATGGTTACAGGGTCATTACTGCCATTTGAATTCTGGGGCAGAAGAACTATTCAGAAACAATCAGTTGGCCACTGATCTAATTAATCTGGTGAACAATCACTAGAAGGGTGCTGCAGACTCAGTGATCTGCTTTGCAAAAGATACTAGAAAACCGAGAAGAAATAGGCTTTGTGTTGCTCCTACAACAATGGGAAGCATGATTTTGTCCTTTACTAACGTTTACTGAGACCGTGCTGACCTGGTTCCTACACGGACCTGCAAAGAGGAAGCCCTCACTTCACAAGATTAGGAGTTCCACACAAGAGGCCCAGCCATTTCACAGCCATCAGGCCACGGAGGCAAAGGTGATCTGAATTTCTACACATTAACAAAACAGTTACATTTATTATTGCGTGACATAAGCAGACATGTAAAGAACATCCCCCAGAAGGGGAACACTCAAAGCTTGAGCTCAAAAGCCTCTGAGCAGCAAAGCATTTCAAGTGGGCCCCTATCGTTGCTTGGCTTCCCACCACCCTCTTCCCTTGCTGCAATGTCCTTGCTGCAATTCCCTGGCGCCTCCCAGACAGCACAGGGCACTGGCAGCCATACACCCATACACAGAGTTGCTGCCCTTCACCTTCAGCCGCTTGCCCTTACCCTAGAGAACAGTGCACCCTCTTTGCAGTTACTTCAGAACAAGCCTGTAGTACTCCTGGAGCAAATGGATCAGCAATAGTAACAGAGGATGCCACATTTGTTTGCCAAAAGCACTGTAAATACCTGAATTAAGAACTTAGCCATGTACAGTACATCACAGTATCTAATTAAATTTTACCTATAACTGTTGACTGAATTAAATTTCAATATTGACCTAATTTACATGTGCTACTGAGAAAGAAGTCTATGGTACAAGCCAATGACATTGGATATTAGAATACAAGGTACTGTATTCATTAGAAGTAAGACCTATGCACTTACATATTTTGATTATAAAAGTATTCTATATGAAGCAGTATTATATATAAGGATTACTACTTCTAGAGCTCATTAAAGAAAAAACAAAAACTAGAGATGTACATCCCTTAAGACCAAAGCTATGGACTCCTCAGCTAAAATGACACCAAGAAAATCTTTCCTTTGTATTATTACAAGAGCTTACATGTTGACTAAACGTAAAACCACTCCACCTTCTCACAAAAATCTGGTTATTTCAAAGGTTTTCAAATATAAATGAATTCTGCCTCTGGTTTAAAAACTTTACTCCTAATCTTTTCTTTCCAAGAATTCAAAGTGGTAATTTTATGTATGTGGTCCATAAAATTATGTCTGCAAATAAAGATCTCAGGATCAGTGAATTTCAGGGTTTATGCTCAGTGCTGCCCTCTAATCCATGGGTTTGGTGACAGCTTTTGATTACACTATCACAAGTCACTTTGCCAGTAAGATTCCCTTTTCTCTGAGAGCACAGGATGGATCTGCTCTGGTGTGAGCCCCTATGGGCAAAACAAGGAAGACCTCTCTCTGTAGGTCTGCTAGAAAAACTAAAACATGTAGGCATGAGAGTTAGGGGATTCGGGAATCAAAGAGGGTGATCTCTCAACTGAATGCCTACCCAGAGAATTATAACGTGCACCCAGGCAATCCTCTGTAGTCAGATTTTGCATCTCCAGCTTGTTCATACTTCCTAATTTCTGAGTGAATCTCTAAACCTAATTTGCAGAGATGCTAGACACTCAAGTGTAGCCAGGTACTCCATGGGGCTGCATTTAGAGTGATGTAACACCTTCTTCCCTAAGTACTCATGAAAAAAATTTCAGTAAAGAAATTTTAAAAAAAATCAGGTTTGTAGTCTCAAAGTTATCTCAAAGTCAAAGGCATCAAAAGTATTCCAGCAAATCCTTTGTCCTAATGCCTTACATACCTTAAACAGGTCTACAGGGATAGCATCTTGCTCTCCATTTCAGAAACCTGCTAATAAAGTGATTTCACTTTTGTCTGTAACACACTCAGACAAGTACCATAAGAAAGCCTGCCAAAAATTAAAAACTTTGCCTTCAGGCAAGGACTTGAATAGAATGGAATCATGTGGTGAGCAAGTGAGTGAGCGTTGTCTTTTCTGGCACGCAGTAAATTAAGAATACTGAAGAGGGCGGGCGCTCGTGTCATTACCTTACCATAAAGCATGTGTACAAGAAAAAGGTTACACTGACAGCCTGATCCTAGCATTTCTTAGGGGCATTAAGAGAATGCTCCGAAAGTTGCATTGCATATGCAATTTTCTTGATTAAAAAATAAACATAAGAGGCAATGAACTGCATCCAGCAGTGTCACGGTGACAGTTTCATGTTGAGCAACGTGCCTGTGCCCTCCCATGATCAGCATTGTTTCTCACACCTTGTCCTCCCGGCGGTTTGTTTTGTATTTCCTTTTTCCCCTCAGGATTGCAGCTGCAGACAGGTCCCACTCCCATCCCTGTCACAACCTGATGGACACTACTGCTGCCTGAACAAATCCTTTTTCCTGACTGAACACGAAGGCTGGGAAAGGTCAGAGGACACTGCCTAGAAAGAACTTCTGGACCTTCATATATCCAGGCAGAGCACACACCCCTTGTTCCTGCACTGCTATACACCTGGAAACCCAGACCCAAACCCGCTATGACACAATCAATGCACAATCTGGGCTCAGCATGCCACAACTTTCTCTCAGTTCAGGGTTTTTTCTCTCTAACTTTGAAATGTGCAGGCTTTCTCCTCCACACTGCCCACGTGCCAGCGTTATGAGGTGGAAATGGAGGGGCTCTCATTTTCAGTTCTGCTACCTGGCCCAGTCCTATTTCAGAGCAGTTTGGCTCTCACACAGCTGGGAGAGATCCTCTCCTCCTCACCATGAGCAGTTAACACTGAGCTACCATGTGAGGTCTGGCCCGCCCTCCCTCATGCCCCAGGATCAAATGGCCATGTAAGGTCCCTGGCCTATTCCTACTGTTTCTGCCCAGGATTGAGGAAAGCATCGCAGTTATGGAATCACTCTGTCCACATTGTCACCCAAAGGCCACTAGAGATCGGGTAAATCAACCTTCCTTTTCAACACCACGATAACTCTTTCAGATCTGACAGATGGTACTTACTAATGGCCATGACCAAACAGACTGCATTTATCAAACATGCCGCTATAAGGGATGTTCTACAGACCTCAGAGTCATCCCCATAACTATTCCAAGTTATCATCAGTTGGAAAGGATGGGACAGAGAGACATCAGGACTGAGCAGGTTTCTCTCAAGTGCCTCATCGCTGCCATGAATTGTTGTGTTCCCCTGCTTAAGTTTCCAGTGGTTCTTCTCACCTCCTCAGGTACATCACGGTACTAAGAAGTCATTTCTGCCCATTATACATAAGAAGTACCAGTCATACCACAGAATTTTTTCCAAACAAGATTCAAAAGCAATCAAATATTCAGTTTATAAACAGTGATGAACCTTTTCTTTTTTAATTCCTTCAATTTGCTGGTGTTAAAATGCTTGTTGTCCAAATGAACCCACCAAATTATCCAAAGCAGCCTATTAGAATGTATCTTTCCTAATTAATTTCTAACTGGTCACCACTCTGTGAGAACACTTCTTCATATTAATAGAAAAGAACAGTAAACAACATACAACAAATCCCTGCAGGACCTCACTACTCAAGAATTCTCCATGCAAAAGATTTTTGTTGCAGCATCAGTTACACTGTGTGTAATCCACACAGCACAGGCTCTACACGGTGGTGTAGAGTGCTCAAGTTCTTAGAGAGTACCTCCCAACACACACACAGGTCCTTCTCATTTCTCCACCAAGTGCTTCAGTCCTTCAGCTGCAATCTTTTACTGATTGCAAATCTCCATTTTCCACATTGGGTTTGTAAATTATTTCTTCTTTTTGCCTTCTTAATTGGATTTTTAAGATGAAACTACTTTTTCACAGTTCCAAATTAGTAATTTTGCATATTAAGAAAAATCCCACACATCATTCCTCTTACACTGAACATTTCCCACCTCCCAGTTTTGTGTTACATTTTTTTTACTCCTGTTTTCCCTTTTAAATATATGAAATTAATTTCTTTGTCATTTCAAAATATGTTTTAGATATATAAATGTATGTGTGTTTATGCATCATCAGATAAAATACCCAAGTATAAAAGTTTCCACAGAACTGCTTTGTGTTAACAGCAGTAAATACAAGGACTATAAATCCATGGAATTATCTAAATGGATAAGGGTACTTATGGACTTAGCCATTTAGTCAGAATTCAAGAGAGACCCAGAAAGGAAAGAAATCTTATTCCAAAGGTAGTAAAAAAATGGAGAGCATAAACCCAAACCAAAATTACCACAGGACTCACACACACACAAAATTTACTCCTCTGTCACTAAAAGCCTATAAAAGTCTCTAGTTTAAGAAATATCAGGAATGTAAGAAGGTATCACACATGACTGACTAAAGAGCTAGCTGAAAACTTAACTGCAAATCGAGGAGAAAGCAGGACTTCCAGAGGTGCACAGTAGTGATCTTCAGCTCAGCTCACACTAGGAAAAAAAATAGCCACTTTTTCTTTCTGGAAGCCCCAAATCTAATATCATGCTCGAGAGAATAACTCAGGCACAGCCACGCCTGCCCATCGGCCGGAAAAGGCTGCTTAATCACAGTTGTCAGGAAAAAGAAAGACACAGCAGGAACAAGGAAAGGCTGCTAGTAAAGCAGGTCAGGGGAAGGGATAAGAAGAGAGTCATATCTATTTAAAGATCTGGCTCCACACGAACTATTATTAACAATTTCCCTCTATAAGATAACACATAAGTCTTTACAGTAGCAACTGCACACCTAATAGGCAAAGAACATGAGGGAAGCAAGGCTCATAGGGAAAGGCAAGGTCTTTTATTAGAATAGCTGAAGAGAAAAAAAAAAGAAAGTAGAAGAAAAACCTTTTGGATTTCGAGTGCCCCCAGTTTTACACATCAGACACTGAGAAAGATCACTGACCACCCCGGTCTGCAGAATGCAGAATCTAGCCTCTTTCTGACCATTGCAGTGTTGGGAAAATACCTCAAAAATAGAAGCACTGAGGACCAAACTAGTATTCTGCCCATCCCTTCCCCCAACCTTTACCAATTTCAATGGGAGATGAAAGCATTTAGCTTCATGTGAAGGAAAAAAAAATTTAAATTTCCATGACAGGCACAATTAATATAAAGAAATCAACGAGATGCCTTTTAGCGAAATGAGATCTCTCAATACGGAAATAAAAATAAAAAAGCATAAAATGAATCCCAGGAGATTAAATACTGAAAGAAACTAATCACACAGCACTAATTTTTAAAAGTATGAGTTACTGCTGTGCATTGGAAAGAATGGACAAAGCCAAGCTGAGCTTCACAGTGCCAGTCTATCCATCCTCTGCTGTGCAGGACTGGCGTCACAGTTGGGAGCCACGCTGAAGAACTGCTCCCACTTTCTTAAGATAGCATTTCCATTTTGTGCCTCAATGGAAGCACCTCTCCCAACTCCTACTCTCCTTGTGCTAACATGTACCCGCTGGAACAATAAGTCCTGTTATTTATCGTTAACCATACATGGCGTTTCTTATCCTAAGCTTGTTTTATGTAATTTATTTTGACTTAATGTGTCAAACCACTACATTATTCATACCATCCAGTCCAGAAATTTTATTCGTACTTTATGAGCTGCATTGTGTGCCACAACAGTGGAAGACCCACAGCTTTCTCTCCCATCACCCCTGGAGCCGAGTGACATCTGCCACCCCAAAGGCCTGGCAATCCACTGCAGCAATGAGAACTCACCCATGCTAGAACAGACACAACAGGTCCCTTTCCCCTTACTGCAAGCATCACAGGAGCTATAAACAATACTGTACGTTTCTCAGAACTCAGTAACAGGAAAGTGCCTGAGAATGTCCACTGAGACTCTGCTCAGCCTCAGGCCCTGAACTGGGCCACAGAAGGGGCTCTCCGAGGACGCAGTTCCACCCAGCATTGCAGCATTTTAAGCAGACAGGGCGGTGTGCAAGACCTCGGGATCGGGTCAGGGCCACGCTCGCCGCTTCCTGCACGCCAGGAACACCCGGACCCGCGCGGGCCGTGCGGGGCTGCACCCGCGCCCTCCCAACGGCCTTTTCAAGCCGCAGCG
>VZTU01009240.1:164985-187025 GCA_013400835.1 Zapornia atra
GGACCGGCCCCGGGGCAGCCCGCCACCACACCCCGGGAGGCGCGGGGCGCCCCTGCCAGCCGTCTGGCGAGCGGGACCAGTGCCTGCCAGTGAATGAGCGGGGAGACCGGGACAGCGGAACCCTGGCCATCTCCGCAGCTTCCGCTTGCCTCGTACTTGCCCCCCGGTACCAGAGGCGCCCGCCGGGGCTGGCCAGCCCGCCCCGAGGCCAGAGGAGGCCTGCTCGGACAGAGATGCCACGGCCTCAAGCCGGTCTTAAAACACGGATGAAACACTATCAGCCCTTGCCACAGCATTGGGCATTTTGATTTAATTTTCTCTTCAATCCTTCATTATCAGTTAATGGAAAACAAGGCCTGAAGAACTGAAAAACGCCAATCTGTCTTAGCAGCGGCCTAAATCCCAGCCATTAGTTAAATGCAACATTTCCAAGGGCACAAAATCCCTTTGATCCTGCTTGTTCCTATGGGATGCAGTCCTCCAGCTGCAGCACTATCGTCCCCAAAGCCAGTCGTTAGGGGCAATCTTTCCACTTCTGGCCTCCAGATAAACTTACCTAGTGATTCAGTAAATCTAAATTACAAATTTCCCTTTTAAATCCTTTAGCTTTGTTAAAAGTACTTTTGTTTCCCAGGAGCAGCTGTTCAACTGTAGAAGATTCAGACCCTTCCCCTCCTCTCATCACTTCTTGCTCTCTCCACCACACCGAGCAAACCTATATACAGCCCCCAGGCACTTCTGCCAGGGCCGCTGCCCAGAACACTACTTCTCTCCCTAGAGCACTGTGCCTGGTGGAAAACGGCAGCAACTAAAGATGAAGCTGGTTTTAACCACATTTCAGCATGATCCTCTTCAGCGGTTTGCACTGGACAGATGGAATTCTCAGCCATGCAGCTGCACATTAGTGCCTTCAAGGCAGAGAAACTGAAAGGGCTGCTGTCAAAAGAATCTTCTTACACATACCAGCTAAATTAAGTCTTCCACATGAGGATTGAAAAATAATTTTCAAATACAATCACTGCTCTACATAACGTGAAAAAATCCTTCAATTATAACTCCTCTTCTCTGGAAACATCCAAATATTCCAGTTTCCTAAATTTGCAATCCTATTATATCACCCTACACTCGACCTCAATTCCTCAGGCTGTATTTGCAGAAGACTAGCTTCAGCGAGACCATCACCTTAGAAAGTTCCCATGTACAAGATTCCTTCCAATTGTTCTCTCTTCCACGATACTGCAGTTGTGTCTTCACGGAGCCTGTGAACCAGGCAGCTGATTAATCCATGTTAATTTTTATTACTTTTGAGAAGGAAAAAGGATGGGAGAAGGGAGGCTCACAGCACAGCCCCACAGACAGGTGTACCAGCACAGCCAAAGAGTGCAGCATGGCAAAGCCAGGGACAGAGATTCTAAAATGTATGTTGTTGGCAAAGGCCTCAGACCATGAAGTGATGCCCTTGATCATCTACTCACCTTCATCTTTTTCTAGCTCCTGGTTTATGGTTTCCATTCTTCTCCAAAGATGACTTCCAGGAAGAACAGAGAACCATTTAGTATTTATGGGCTGCAAATCTTTCAAATAAAGACTAGGATAAGACATGCTCTGAACCTGTGCTTGTGAAGTGCAAAGAAAATCCCTTTAGTCCTTTCTGGGCAGTTCCTACACAGATTTGATGAGTGTACCGTTTTCCCACATGGCAGGTAACCATCTCACTGTTAATTCATACCAGATAGGCCTTGACCACAACAAAGTAATGTCACAAAACTCTTTAGATAGTAAGTTACCGTGCAAGCTCTCCCCTCAGAGAAGAGCAATTCACTCGATGATGCTATTCAGGGAACCCAGACCAGCAGCTGAGAATTGTGATCAGACCACACGGCTCCTGGCTCATAGAATCACAGAAGCAGGAACACGAAACTGGACTAGAGGTTTTTCTTTCAATGAAGAAAGTCTGAAGAGGAGAAAGGAGGGCAAGACAGAGCCCAGAATTTTCTAAACTAACCCAGAGATGATGCTCTGTAATTCAAATGAAATTTTAATTGAATTTTTAATTCAAAGAAAAGTAGTTGCTTCAAGAAAAATAAGACACAAACCCACATGGAAAACCATTTATTTCATCTCTATTGTCTCCATGCAGAGCAGACCAATACAGATGAAGAGGGAAAATGCATAAGAGCAGCTGAAAAAATAGAGCTAGAAAATAGGATTCTCTCTGCATTTCCAAAAGTGACAAAGGTGGTGGAGTGATGCTCCATTTCCTCCCAAGGCCCTTCTCAGCCCTTTGGCTGACATAGTAGAAAACTAACGAGCCACTCCCTCCTACAAGTCCTATGCTACCTCCAGGGTATCTTCCCAAGAACTGCAGACTGTCCAGGCCTGTGGTAACAGCCAAGAAAAACAGCTCAAAAATTCTTTCTTCAGTGTCATACACTCTGCATTCCTGAATGCTAAGCACGAAGCACCAACTGTGGGTTTCAGTCTTGGCAAGGCTCAGTGCTGATGCAACAACGCCAACTCACGGGCACTCACCTGGCAATGCCTCAACATAAATGCCAGCCTCATTTTGAGAAAGACATCTTGGGAAACAGCAGGCACATCTTTCTGTGCAAACACGCTTCCTACAAAGCCCTACTACAGGGGCTGCTTAGCTGCAGTCTCTGGATGGGGAGGGGAGGGACACCCCCAAAGCTAGAACTAGAGGGTTAGCATATTCCCCCAGTCCCTGCTGACTAATCAGATTAATCCTTTTTCCAGGAAAGCTGGAAGTGGATGCTACCTTCAGGCTTTATGACAATTGAATGATAGAGGGAGTAGTTGGCAAAGGAAGGCAATTTTGTAAAGAGGAATAAAAAAAAAAAAATGTACTCAGCCTTCTTCATTGTGAAATCAGTTACTGATGTAAGCCTGGGGTAAGGAAAGCTGAAAAAATTTCAGACAGCAGTTTCCGGGCAGAGTGAACTGCAAGCATGAGCTCTCCAGCAATCTCTGGAAAGTAGGACAGGAGCTGTCATTAGAGGGGAAAAAAAAAAAAACAGAACAGAACTGTGTCAACAGTTCAGGAATCTTGTAGGGAAGTAAATAAATGCCTCTGCTCTGGGCAGTACACCTGCCTCACTGCTCTGACCCAAACTGACCTCTGAAGGGACAAGTCCTCTTGATAAGGGCTCCTGTGCAGACTGGAGAGATGTACTGATTTACAGAAGTTAGTTGTTGCAGTTTACACCGTGACACCTGTTTTGTGTCCCATGACTCCACAAGTTCAATTAGACCTGGTTTTAAATGGATTTAAGCAAAGCAAGGGTAACCCCTGCGGAAGGAATGATCTAGTAACTGTGCACATTGCTGTGGCCACCAAACATTCCTCCAGAACAACGGCCTGGTCAGCCCCATGAGCTGGGATGCAGGAAAGCACTAGAAATGTCTTTTTTTTGGTCTCAAACTATCAAAAATTTTATCCCAAGCATCATAGACCAGAAGACTCCTCTAAGCATGACTTACTGTAACCCTTTCATATCCCTTTCTCTCCTTACTTAACACACAGGTTTTCCAGACCCATTTTTAAAAATCTTTTCACCAGTAGTTTCACTCTTCCCCTTTCACCCTCCCTCCAGTATTATTTGCTGCTGTGCCCCTTCCTTTAAGGCCTGTCAGTATCATTCCTTTTCAGGCTGTCAGTATTACTCCTTTTCCATTCATCCCCAAAAGACTAGCTCCACTATGAGGTAAGAAGCCCAGAAATAGGCTACCGCCTGTATTTTTGTTTATAGCATGCTCTGAAATAGCACACACCGAATAGAGGAAAAGCTAACCAGGAGTTATCAGCTGCTGACCAGGCTGTAGCATTCAACTATTGCTCAAACTGTCCAGACCTCTGCCAGGACAGTCTAGGGCTGCTGTAGCATGTTGGGCAGGGCTAAAACACTACACCTCCAGAGAACTCTGAAACATGGTGTGGGCAGATGGTGGGTGAGTCAGGCCTCAAAAGCAGGTTCAGAGCCATGTTCAGCTAACAGGTATGAGGAGAGGGAGCTTAGTCACAATATCTACATGGCTTTCCTTCCATATGGAGGTGAGCTGGTAATATGGCAATAGAAGAAACATTTACTGACCACTTCTCAGATAAATAGTTGGGCTGTGCTGGTTATTAGAGTTGTTAGAGCTGAGGCAAGTCATCTCCAAGCTGAGCTGTTTTATTGTAGTGACTTATCTTAAAATGCCTCAAGCTTTTGGCATGATTTCAAAATAAACAAATACAAAATAGACCAAAGAGGTGGACTTCTGAGGCTAATACTACCTTGAGGAACAACCGATGTCAATGAAAAGTCAGAGATCAAGTTGGAAGGGTCCTTTCCCCTCTGTCTCATAGCACCGTTAACTTCTCATGGGTAGGGAGTTCCAGCTAAAGCTGTTAGTTTATTGTTGCTTTGCCATCCCTGTTCTGCCTCCAGCCCTTGGAGTGGTAAGAAAAGTCCTTCCTCTTCATCAGCTACAGGAACTGCCTCTGCTGTTTTCACACAAGCACTTGGGAAGTGCAGTTCCATCAGAATGAACCGAATGAAAAATGATCCATTTGCTGTAAAGCAGTTGTTGAGTTCATTTCTGCTCAATCTTTTGTTCCATAAAAAAAATAAAACCAAAAAAACAACCAGAAGCCCTGATGTGTGGATTTTAGCAGAACAGGGACAGGAGAGCCAGGGAACGAAGTCCTGCATGCCCAGACCTCTTTCTCACCTGCTTCTCATACTAGCAGCCAGATCTGCATGCACACACATAGGAAGTAACATTAGTGTTCCTTATTGCTTTGTAACAGCTCAGAGTCACTGTGGTGGCTCTGGGAGGCATCGTGAGGTCTGCGCAGAGGTCACTCAGCTGTGAGCGAGAGTAGCACCATGACAGTAATGCCTGTACACAGGAGCAGAATTTGCTGCAGGGAGTTCCTGGGAAAGAAACGGCAAAATTAGGAGAAGCCATAGACCAATTTTAATAGGCACCAATATAGAGGCTCATGAATGGTTTGTTCTTTGTCCTTCCAAATCTCCCCCAAGGAGAACACAACAGATGTATGAAGCCACTAATACAGCTGAGAAGACTCTTGTCCAGCACCCCAAGCAAAGATGTTGTCTATACACTGGCATGTATTGGTTCTGCTCAGCTGCAAGGTCCAGCTTCAGGTTTCAAAATCAACAAGGCAATTCAGTTATGCAGCTAGCCAGATGTGTATATATAGATTCTCGTCCTTCCTCTGGCAGGAGAGCCAGCACTTCTGCAGCATGTTCACAGAATCTTTGGGAACCTCATCCTGCTAACAACTACGGTTACAAAGATCAAAAAAAAAACCCCTAGCTGATTAATTTTGCCATTCTTTTAAGCACCATATCAGGCTTATGCTGGCTTGACATGACTGTGTACCTACCACCTCTACATAGTCTGCCAAGAGCTCTGCCAGCATAAGAGTTTACCAACCCAAACCAGGTGATTAACATTTTTCCACCACAAGTTCCTGCCTCCTCAGATATAACTGTGGAGCTGTTTTTTGACCACTTCCTTAGCTGTTTCAGACAAAATGAACTAGGTGAGACAAGCCCTTTTTATTTAAACTACTCAATCACAGAACATTAGGAGTTGGAAGGGACCTTGAAAGATCATCTAGTACTCAAGTTACCTGCCTTGTTACAACTAAAATAGGAGGAAATGTTCAGGGACAGCTCTGCCAACAGATCTGCGAGGGCCTTTGCTGTGGTACAGCTGGATTTGGACCTGCTACAGCCTTAATTAGACTGCAAGAAACTAGAATAATACAGATATATACCAGTATAGAAGAGAGATGGCTAAGGTGGGGTAACAGACTATGAAATGCTGAATGACAAAGAGAAGAAAACTATTAGTTTCTACTCAGTAACACAGCAAACTTTAATCAAAATTAGTAAGCAAGAGGCTAAAAACCAAGTAAAAAGCAGCATCGTTTAACACAGTGTAGTCAAACTATGCAAACTTGCTGCCAAAGGGAGATCTCAAAACCCTAATGTAATGGATAGGGTCAAAAAGGGATGAAAGAAGCATGTAAAGGATAGGTTCACATGTAGTTATCAGACACACACCCCCTTCTATGGGGCCCTGGTTCAGACAGCCCCTAAATCAGTACATGCCAGAAGCTGATAAGACAGCTGATAAGACAGACCAGGGAACAAGTCACCTTACTGGACATGTTTTCATAGTCCCATAACCACAATAGGTAGCACAGTAGTTCATCTAGATTCCAGCCTTGCCCATTTGCAGAGCTGGCATTCATGTGCTCCCAGTACAGACATGGGGAATGCTGCTTCCTGGCAGCAAGAACTGCAGCAGCAGAACAGGAGGGAGCACTTACCAAGGATTCTTTTCCTCCAGGAGATCAGGCACAACATTTACCAAGGCAATATACAGAAATCCTCCAGAAGTGAAAGGGAGGATCCAGGCCACTGTTTCCCCTGAACAAATACAGAAAGCTTTTGTTATTACTGAGACGAAGCCATAGGAGAGAATAGAGAAGGGTGAGATATACACACACAGAGATGGTTCCTACAGAAATCCCAGGAAGCCTTACCTGCTCCTTTTGGTGACTGAGCACATATTGCAAAGCATGCTCCTAGAATTCCCCCTAGAGCTGTGGAAAGCTGCATCTTGGCTGCACTCCAGCGGTCAAAGCCAGCTCGAAGTAGGATTGCAAAGTCTCCAACCTAAGAAAACCAAGAAACGGCAGTTAACAAATATGAACATGAGTATTCTATGTCACAAAGGCCATCCACAGCAAGACCGGTGCTTCAAGACTGCTTCTTCAAGACAGCTTTCCATGCTGCCAGTCTCCCAGAGGGAACAGGTTTCGAAGGGACAAGAAAATGTTAGCCAGACCTAGTCCTCCTCTTAGAAGATGAAGCACCCTTGTAATCTCTTGTGATGGCAAAATACAAAGCCCTCTCACCTCATGTGGGATTTCGTGCAGAAGAATGGCCATTGTGGTTAGGAATCCAACCTGTAGCAGAGGAGAGAAGGTAATTAGGAAACAGTCCCCCAACTCCGAGAGATGAGAGGTTTTTTTATCAGCATGTTAAGACTTGTTACTCAAGAGTTTAGAACCATTCAGAAAAGGGCAGGTGAGCTAACCCTTTCCCTAATGCCAACACAAGCAACTAACACAGCCCAAATTTGAGTAAGCTCTGCATGAGAGGGTCAGGATAGTGCTGTGTTTTACTGTAGTCTCCCATTTTCTCAGAAAATTCCACAGAATAGGAGGGAACTCCTCACACCTTTGGGGTTTTTCTGCATGTTGCATCACACTTGAGAACAGGCCTCTCCAGCACAGAACTGGTGGGCAGAAACCTTACCTTTCTGCTAACCAGGAAGCTTGCTGCTACAGCCAGGCCATGTGTGAAGTTATCAATGGTGTTGGCCAGCAGATTGAGGTATCCACTAATCTGCAAAGACAAGGAAGAGCTCCTGATAAAGGAAGAGACATAACAAGATAAAAGAAAGCACATAGCTTAGACACAGATTATAGTCACGATCAGATGGGAAAAGTCAGGACATGGCACTTCTGGTGAAGTTAAAAATAAACGTTATGTTCAGTTTTAGAGTAAACTAAGCTTTAGGGCAGGCAAATATTGTTTAAGATTAGGATAATCACCTTATGGAAGTGACAAAGGGCTCTAGAAACATAAAAAGAGAAAACAAAAAGTAAAAAGTAAAGATGCAAGAATAACAAATTTTAGTTAACAATGAGTAATTTACACAGGTGACTGGATTCAGATATGACCTGACCTTGTTTTCTAGTCCTGTACTTTAATATCCAACTCTTAAATATCTCCTCCACAAAAACTGGCAAGAACAATGCAGCAGAACAAATACTGCTGAAATTGCTTTTTATAACTAAACAACTCTTCAAACATTGTACTAAAAAAGCTTGTACTTGTGGGTTTGTTTTCCCTTAACAAAGAATAAAACGAGAAGGTAGTGATGACAGTCATGAAAAAGCCACCTACTAGAAGGCTGGATAGCATGTATATGCCTTTACATATATAGACATATTTCTTAAAATTATAAGCATAAAGCAGCTTCCTTCCTTACAAGTCCATCTCCATGCCAGTCTTCCCTATTATGCAAACTACATTAATCTCCAGACAAATTCTAAGTACTTGACCTAAAGTGACTCATGATAGTACCACCCCAGCTCTTTTGCTCAAAAGTTTTGGGGTATTTTCGATCAAAAAGTACTGCATATGGGTCCTGAGATGCTTCAGTTCACTGTATGGCACTGCAGCTTAAATTATTACCAAGGCAGGTGTTAGCCAATACATCATCTGTCTCTGCACCACAAGAACTAAGCTAAAGCATCCAGTGATTGGAGAGACTGTCTAGAAACTGCAAGGCATTAACTGTGTATTTCACCACAGCATCAGGTGCCAAAGCTCATCCAGAAAACAACAAGTGCTGGTGCATTTCATTAGCCCTTTTTGGTCTTCTGCTCCTCCCTGTTTCTACTGAACTCTGCTCCGGCATCTTTTCTTCCTACCATCTGTATGTCACAGTTCAGATGGGACTCTATCAAGTCTCTCTCCCCAAAGCATCACCATTCTGTAGAGCACTTCTACTGCACAATCTCAGGACATCTTTATAGGCTCTAACCTTTTAGAAGTACACTGATGATTAAATATGAAAATAAAGAATTAAACAAAGCCTAACTGCAGATCACATTTAATAACTTAAGTAACATCTCTACAGTGAGTGCAGAAGTAGTCCCCAGCATATTTCTGTAAGAAGGCGAATACAAAGGGGGCCATGAACGCAGCTGTTTTACTTCTCACTCTTCATTTTCAGTCAAATCTGCCTAAAATTTCTCTTCTTCGTGTTGAGATTTTATGTAATGGTGTTTTCCCCACAGGTTAGTAATAATTATTCACTAAGTTTTACACAAAAATGCTTTCTCATACCACTGTGTCAAGAAAAAAAAAACCACACACACACACACACCCCCCCCAAAAAAAAAAAGACTTCATGATTAAAACATTATGACTTTTTCTTGTCAGTGGCTTGGGCAAAAGCTGTCACTGAAAGCAGCAAAGCCTTGGAGTGCTCAGAAATAAATTGGGTTGATTTGACAGTTTTGAGCCTCTGACATTTACATTCTGCAAATTCCTAATAGGATGTTCCCACTGCTCATAAAGAGCACAGCCAGACGAAGTGTTTATGTTCATGCTTCAGAATTAATGTCACTGTGCAATAAAACATACTTCCACAAATCAGTAAGGATCCCATGTGCCACGGGGAAAAAGAAAGAATACGCAAGGCAAAAAGTAGTCTGTAATGTTTTTACTTGTTGAAGGAATAAAGACTGCAATGCAGGACAGAACTGATCTACGTTCAGGTGCAAAGGAAGCCTCCCACCTGCAGTTTTCAAGCTAGGACAAATCATTACAGCAGCAGCTAAAGAAGCTCTAATACATATGGACAAAGGATGACAGATTACAAGTCGTCAAGCCCCAAAGGGTGACTTTGTTTAATAGCATCCTTTCCTCTTTTGTTTCAGGGGGTGGGGGTTTGTGGTGGGAGGGGGGTGGTTGTTACAGAGTGGATAGTGGAACCAAAGATGTCTGGGTTGCTCCAGCTTTCTCTCTTTTCATTGCAAGCACATACTTTGCTCACTTCCAGCAACACTGCTTCCCTGCTGGCTTCTTCCCCACTTGCACCACAGCCTCTTCCCCTCCAGGCAGGGGCAGGGAGACAGAGACCTACCTGCTGATGTGCCAAGCAGGCGGACAGGCCAAGCAGCACACAGCATCTGAGTTCTGCCAGTTTTCCAATACAGCATTAGTTTGCATTCCCCCTCTACTGCCACGTTGATTTGTATGTATCTTGCAGAAATTTGATTACCCTTAAGACTTCTATCCTCTCTTGAACTTGAGCAAAATTAATTACGGGTTCAAAAGTTATTGAAAAATGAAGGGCATAACAGATGGACAGACAGATGGAATGACTGCTTACATTGTTGCCTAAGGAAACAGGCTAACAACATAAGAATATCTCAGTAGTTTTGGTAATTTCCCCACTACCAGGAAGACAATTAAAATATTCAGGTTACATGTTCAGAATGCAGAAAGTTCAAACCATGCACGTTAACTCATTAGTTTCTATTTTATGCATACTGACAACACTATAAAACTGAACAGATGTGTTAGGTTTTTAAAGCTAAGAGAACTTTCCATGGTTGCCTGGAACTTCTACACAACACAACTTCAGTTGAATCTCATTGAATTTCTGCACAAAGCCTATTGCTTCTTAAGCTATAGCATACTTCATAGAACACTGCTTAAATCACAGCTTAAAGCTCACAAGTGACATAGAATCTACTATGTCTCTAAGGTAAGTTGGTCCACAGGCAAGTTGCCCTCAGTTACAGAGTCATCTTTGACTTAATAGCCTGATACTGTTTGGTATAGCTTTAACAATTCAAATTTATTCATACCTCTTACATATTTGTATACTTCAAGTCATTCCTGATCTGTCATGTCTACAGAGCTAAAGATTAAAGAAAACCACTTACAACACACTGCAAACCTAAAATAATTATATCAGCTCTTTCCTGACCCCTTTACAAATTATCAGTAGTACTTTCGATGTTGGAACACTACTGGAAGAAGTCAGATAGCCGTTCTTTACTACTGCACAGAAAGAGGAATGTTAGCCTCTTCTCTTGCATACTATTTCCTACCCTCCCATCCTCCTGGCTGTAGCATCATAATAGAAGAATGTGGTCAAACAATTTCCTACTGTGATTATCATACTCTTTTCCCAAGGCAAGACTTCCTAGAAACTGTCCTTATCTCATAAATATGACCTGCATTCTTTCTTAATATATTCCTTAATATTTGCATGTATCAAAGCATGTTAAAAATTCATCTCTTTTGATTAAGTTAATCAGTTTAGCTGCTATCACTGACCACATGTAGTCACAATGTGCCACTTAAGTCATACAGCAGTATCTACAAATGTGAAGATATACTGTTTTTCTAAATAGCCATTTAGAAAAAACAAACCACCGGTGAACAAATCTAAGGGCAGCTGCATTAATCCAGTCCCTGTTGATAATATAAAACAACTGATTTTTAATACAGCTAATATAAGCAAAGTTGATTTCATGAAGCACTAGTTTCATTAGAATGTGGGACAGTTGTGTTTTATATACATTTGCTGGTGTCATTACCTTTATAAAACAATCTTATGATCAAATGAAAGGCAGGGGCAAAAACGTCTGGTTGACAAGAAGTTATCTTTCATAAGATCAATTAGCACTAATTACATTATTTTTTACATTAGGACCGGGCCTGGAGCAATTGTCCCCCCCATCAGTGTTTCATTTCTACTTGAAACCAGCAGTAGACCACCCATCCTCTAAATCCATAGTTCCTTATATAAACCTTTCTAAAATAATGCCAGAGTGTTTCATAACTCAGTAATTTTATTGGCTTCTTCACCACTATCACCTCTAGAAACACCAGTGCGGCACCCTGCAGTTTCCTGTAGAGATCACATGAATGTGATCTCTATCAAGAATACCCAGGGACCTCAGCATCACACTGTGTACCAAGAGCTATAAAGTCACAGCAAAACAGATTTAAAATAGAAAGAGCCTCTGACTGACCATATATCATGGTTTGGGCTAGTTCACGCAACCACCCTTTCTGTTCATAGTTCCCCTCCTACAATCCTGCACATTTTTATGGGCTTTTAAAGTCAAATTATAGGTTCTTCTTCACCAAAGTAGTTGCTTACTCTTTTGCTCGTAATGCTCACCCAGACAAGGGCTGCCACAGTGCAAAGATAGTAATATAAAACTATTTTACAATTTTAAAATACAAGCCTCAAAAACATAAGATGGGCTTGTGGGTCTCTTACCTTGATTCTGTTGTCTGTTGGGCAAGACTGGAGAGAGGAGCCATTACACTGAGCTGAATCTGGTCCTGCTCGTTGGGATTGGCCTGCCACCTTTGGAAGGGGGTAGCCACTTCCATTGTGAATCTTTCCAGCTGGTGCTTTGGAATCACAGCCCTAAAATAGGGGAAAACAACTTGTTACTGCCTTTTTGTCAGTGATGAGTAAGTATGAAGCAGTGTGAGAAATCCAGTCTTCTCCCTTAATACTTTTGTCCTTAAAACACAAATCAGCAGCTTTGGTACCACAGTTTAACAACAACTGCCAGAAATGAGACAGATTTCAGAGAGCACTATGACATCTGCACTGTGAAACAAGGACAAAGACTTTCCCGATCACCAAGAGAAGGAAAGTAGAAAGAGAGAGGAGGAATTGGAGTCTTGCCCCCTTGGCACTGGAAAGACAAGGGACTAAGCCTGCCACTCCTGCTGGCAGCTGCTGCCCAGAGAAATGCAACACCATCTGGGTAGGAGATGGGGGAAGAAGTCTTGTTCTCCCTAGTGCATCAGAATAACTAAGCATAGAGGATTATTCTATAGCTGGGATTGTCAGCTTCCAACCAACAAAATGTTCATCTCAGACTTCAGTCACTCTGTAAATAAGATTAAGTTCCTTTCAGACTTTAATGTCTCGTGTTGAGTCAAAGCAAAACCTAACTGCTGTTATGCAGTGCTTGACCTCAAAAGTCACGGCATAGCAAGGACAGAACAGTCCATGAGAGTTGCTGCAAGGTGTGCAGACACCTGAAGACTAGCTGCTCTCCTCTACCTTGGAATTACCTTCTTGTACCTCTGTATGTTGACCCTTTGCAGCTGTGGGACTCTCCTCTGAACCATTACTCGGTATTACTCGGCAAACCATAAATTCCCTTCTACCACACAACGTTACCTGAAAAATCATCTGGCTCAGGCCATATCCAAGAATAAGCGGTGAGTAACATTTTCCAGAGAAGGCTGGTCATTGTCCTGACTGAGGACCCAGAAGGGGAACGAGTCACGATGGCTTGGTGGAACATGCATCAGCAAGCTGTCAAGCAAGCCTCAAAGCTTACTTGAACAAAAGTCTCCTCTGCAGAGCGCTCCAGCTCCCAGCCCCATAAAAGGGAAGTTCTCTCTTACACATACCAGATCACGAACAAAACCAGCCCAGAGGTGAGAAAAACCACAAAACCAAAGCCCAGAGATGAAACACCTTGTAGAGCTCAGTATCAAATAAGTGGCACAAAGCTCCCCAAGGGCACTGACAAGCTACTCATAGCTCCAGGATTATTTGCTGAGCCTGTCAGAGAGGGCTGATGATGTGTTTAGTACAGTACTCCAAACATCACAGCACTCCCCCTCTCTCTGGCTAACTTACCACACCAGGGCGTTCCTTCTCTTCTTTCTCTAGAAAGATCTTCTCCAGTACCAGGAAGGTCAGGAAACCAATGATCACCCAGAGACCCAGAATCTTCTGCTGCTGAAAGCTCTGCCCTTCTCCTGAGGGACAAGAGAGAAATCTTCATGTCACTATCACATAAACAGTGTTTCCCACATGTGAACCCACTCCGCTCCAGACAGTTTAACCAGCAGTTCCAAGACAAAAAATGACAATGAAAACACCTCCTGCAAAGAATAATGAGCAAATGTATCTCAAAGAAAATTAGTTTAACTTGCTCATTCGATGTAACAGATATCATCTCAAGACCCTCAGTGTGAGCGCCCCTTACCCCTTCTGCTTTAATAGTGCAATGCAGAATATTTTCTGACAACACTAGGAATTTCCCTGAGCTCCAGAGGCAAGTGAAGATTACAGCAGCAGAAATTCCACAGCTGTATCTACTGAGCAACAAGTCCTGACACGAAATCCACCATTAGTGAAGCTACAGACTCATTCTCCCCTTTCTGCCACACCTGGGCAAGTTATTAAGCCCAAAGCTATAAACTTTCTTTTCAATTACAGCCAAGCTTGTGAGATAATATTCCATTCATCCTGGCTGCAGAAATTGAGACTGCATTGCAATGGAAGAACAGAATGACTCTGTAATGGGGCTTACATGGATCAAGGAAATCTTTATGCTTCAGGACAGTCTGGTAGAAGCAAACAAGCTAAAGTAGGAAGACAGAATCATCTGGGAACCATTGTAGAAAGCGAAAAATAAAAAAAGGAGAGCAGGTTCTCCTGGCAATGCTAGACCATGAGGAAGAGGAGGACCAAAGGCCCAGCAGGTTTGAAATCCCAGAATATAAGTGCAAGGAAGTCTGCCTTCCATCCTACCAGTTTGCTGAAGCAGAGAGATACAATCATTACAGGTTTCAACAACCCTGGCTATTTGAGGGGTGAATGAGATACACCAATACCACAAGCTCTATCTCAACCCAAACAGTGTTTCATTCACTGGTGAACAAGGGTTTCGGTCACTGGCGTTTCTTTCTTCTCGCCCAACCCTTTCCCCATCTTACACATGGCTCTGTGGACAATTTTCCATGACTTCTCCTTGAGTAAAGATGGAAAGAGCAACACATTTGGGGTCCCATGGGGTGAAGCAGGGGGGCCCCAGTTGGTCCCAAGTAAGAGGCTGTAGGAGTAGCACTGTAGCAGGAACAGATTTATAGTCTATCTGAGAGGGCAGAATCCCCACCTGAGATGGTGCACACTTCACGTGTGAGACCACACACATTCATAACTTCCCATCAGGGAAAAGAAGCATTATCTTTCCTTACAGAAAGGACAAAGGAAAATAAACAGGAGTCCATGGCAAGACAGGAAAAGTTGACAGACAAGAAATCCATTGCAAGTTATTAAACAAAGAAATGGTGGCCAACTCAGGAAGCCTCCAATCTCAAAATCTTTGGAGGACTGCAGAGTATGAAGATGAAGTATAAAATGTGGTTTTATTTGTTCTCCGTTCAGCATTTGCTTCTACACATCATTTGAGAGTGAATTCCAGCCTAGACCAGTTTTGGGGCTGACCCAGTCTGGCTGGTCTTGTGTTTTCAAGATGGAACAGACTTTAAAAACATGGCAGTAGTCATAGCATAGATTGCTTCTGGGCACATAAGGTTTTCATACCTGTTGTTGCACTGCATGTGTAGGCCCAGGCTTCAGGAAGCAGGTGCAGAAACACATTGCCCAGAAGTCCGCCAATTGCAAAACTCAGTAACTGCTTCAAACGGTGTGATCCAGCTAAAAAAAATATCCAAAAGAGTGATCACAACTCAGCTGGGAGCCAAAACATCTCCAGCTGAGATTTTGAACAAAGAGACCTAAATTGGAAGCATGTGCAAAGCAAGCTTTCAAAGGAAAGAGCACTCCAAAAGCTGGAGTGCGAGAAAAAGCCCCTGTACCACTTGGCTGGGACAGCGGTGCATGGGAAGGTCTTGGACCAAGCAGGGTGCAAAACAAACAACACTCATTGTACAAGCTCCATCCAGGACTTGCATTTGTTCAAGGACTCCCCATCAAATTGGCAAGTATGGACTAAAGTACCAGAAAAGGAGTATTTTAGAGGACAGTATTTTTGTGACAAGGTTCTGTTCATCACTATGCCATTCAAACACATCCCAGGACTTCTGGCTTCAGAAGGCTGATGCAGGTAGCAGGCTTACCTTCTGACTGCAGAGCAGCTCCTGTTTCCAATGGGATCACCAGCAAGGGGAAGACCCCACTCAGCCCCACCATGAACGAACCGATGAGGGAACAGATCCAAGCATCCAGCCGCTCGCTACTGAAAAGGTTTCCCCAGGACTCTGTCTCCTTCTCGCACAGAGGACTGGAACTAGCAGTAACATGACTCCTTGGACGCTGCTGAGCTTCACAGGCCACAATCAGAAACAAGGAGAGTGTCCCATCAAGAAGCAGGTTTTGTTTTGTCATCGCTAAGTGGTCTCAGCTTGGGGCTGGCCAATCTCTGAAAAGAGCAGGGGAGAGAACTTCTCAGTCCGTGCCCGAGACTCCCTCCCACCAGCAGCATCTTAGCACAGGAATACATCCCCATAAGAAACATCTTAAACTCTTACTGATTTCAGTACAGCAGCAAAGGACAGAAAGGCTGTTTATCACTGGGTGTATGAAACCACACCAAACATCTTGTCCAAGAGTCTGGCTTTCAGCATCTCCCCTCAGGTGGGCTGGACAAGGACTCTGAGTAGCCTGGTCCTTGCCTTTCAGTGTCCTGAGGCTTCAGAGAAAAGTATTGACCAGAGATGCTACCCAGTAAGTCTTCTCTTTGCCACAGAACAGCATCCACATAACAAATTAAGATGCAAGACAGGCAACATAAGAGAGGTCTGTAAAATCATGAGTGCTGTAAAGATGGCAAACAGGGGTAGATTATCCACCATCTCTTCAGATGTGCTGGCAGCCATCACAAGAAGCCAGCGAGGGTCAGCTTCATAACAAAACAAACAAATGTGACTCTTTATCAGCAGGTAACTCCTGTGGCAGTACTTCTCCAAAATTATGGAAAATTTTACACGGATTCAACAAGAGACAGGACAACTACTAGAAAGACATGTAATGATTGTTCATGGTTGGACAAATCATGTTAGACTCAGGAAATCCCCTTATCTGAAAGGAGATGGAGATTGGAAAGGCAGTTGGAAAAATACCATATATACTTGTTCTATTTTTATTCTTTGCTAGAAGGACACTGGGTTAGATGTTCTCTTAGTCAAAACCAGCACAGATCCAACTAAGAATTCTTCAGTCACAAGCAAACTGGACAGAAACAGGCATGTTAGGAGAGGAAAAGAAAGATAATTACACTCTCATTGGCAAATGGAAAAGGCAAGCAAATCGTGCAAAGGCTGAAGTTCAAATACTTCTTTAATGTCCAGGAGAAAAAATGAGATGTGACAAGCATTAATTTGGAAATGGAAGAAAAGAGCAGGTTAGGCAATAACAGGTTAACAAATAATCACAAAACAGTTGTAGATTGAGAGGGAATCATGGCATTCACTTGAAAGCATGTAAGAAACCAGTAAAAGTAATCTCTGAAGCATTAGTGACCATCTTTGAAAATTTACAAGATTATAGGAAGGCCACAGAAGGCTGGAGAAGCATCATGCCTCACCTACCTTTATAAAAAGGGGAAAAAAAAAAAGGTGGGAGAAGACTTAAGTTACAGACCAGTAACTTCAATCCTCTGAAGGATTCTTGATCAACTTAAATGATCAGTTTGTAGTTACCTAGAAGATAAGAAAGTGATAAAGATAGCAAAGCATTAAGTAACAGCCAGACAGAAAGGGGCCTGAAATTATCAAGATGAAATTCAGGGTATTGGAACCAATCTAAGGGCTTACTGCAACTGAAAAGGTCCATGTTGCTCCTTGCCCGCAACCCACTTCATAAAGCATCCCCTTCCCATGCTCACACCTAACTAGCAAGAAAAGGAACTAAATCACTGTGGGAGGATGGCCCAGCTGCAGTGAGCAATCAAAAAAGGAAATTAAAGGACAGGGTCCCATAGCTGCAATGAAGGAGAACACTGAGCTCCAAGCACAGTGACTGTGGACATCAGGAGCAGAGAGGGTGCAAGAAGGAGCCAATGAGGACACTGGCTTGGCTACCTGTGCAAAAACCATTAAAACGTTTTTGGCAACATAATGTCTAATCAACGGTAAGCTCTACTGACCCATACAGAACCCATCACTTCTTTTGATAGGGGAAAAAAAATCCCTCAATATAGTTCAAAGCTGTGCAAGATATCATGTATGCAGGCTGCTGTGTTTCCTTCAGTGTTACCTTTTTAAGACTAAACACGCCCAGGCCCTTCAGTAATTTTTTCCATGTCAGCCTTTCTACACTCTAATTATATTTTCCTTTTTTCTTTCTATTGCAATGTCTGATTTTTGCATCTGTTTTATAAAGAAGAGCATGTGACACATGTTACTGCAGCATTTTGATCTGGCTGCAGGAACCCTGCCTGGACCTACCTACAGAATATTATCAAACCAATCTCAGTGTAGATCAGAACAAACCAGAATACTAAGGGGAGAATAAAATAATTCAAATGGACATGACAAAACAGTAACTCTAATGTGCCACCAAAAAAATTAATATACACACGTGCATTACATTGATTCAGAAATTAATTTCAAGCCACAAGGCTTATGTTTGTAGAAAGTAGGCAAATGATATCCTGGGATATATTAGTAGCTACATCATAGGTGTGACACTGAAGCAGTGATTTCATTCCACTCTACACAGGTGGGACTTCAGCCAACAGAGCACACCCAGTGTCACATGCTCTTCTTTATAAAACAGATGCAAAAATCAGACATTGCAATAGAAAGAAAAAAGGAAAATATAATTAGAGTGTAGAAAGGCTGACATGGAAAAAATTACTGAAGGGCCTGGGCGTGTTTAGTCTTAAAAAGGTAACACTGAAGGAAACACAGCAGTCTGCATATATCAAAAGTCACAGGAATGGGGTGGAAGTGCTCAACTCTTCTTCTACATGTAACATGAACTCAAATGGTAAACAAGATTCAGCCTGGATTCGAAGAAACAAACGTGCATAGAACCAAAGCGGTGATACTCTGAAACACCTTATGATCCAGAATATCCATTCTTTCTTCTGAGAATAATAATAAGCACCTGCTACAGATAGTATTTCACTGCAAATAATAGATCCCCTTTTGAAGTCCCTCACCTGTAAGTGATGGAAGCTGGTGAGATCCTTGTACTGAGAGAACACTAGGAAAGCGGGCAGGTTTTCATCTACAAACCATTATTGGCACAACCACTACAAAACAATAGGGATGCAGGGGTGGCAGCACAGGGCACTTTCATCTCTCACAACACTCCACCCACCAATTCAACTCAGGTGCTGAAGTGAAGAGGTGCTGGGCTGATGCTCAGAGCACTAGTACAACAGCAAGGAGAGCCTCATGGACCAGAGATGTAACCTTTTACTCAGCTCCACCACTCAAAAGTACCTGGGACGCTGCCCCCAACAGCTATGCAAACAGACACACACAACTATGGTAAAACTATGTTTCTGAATCCCCAAAATTTCTCCTTAAAAAGCAGACAAACAAAAAAACCCCAACCCAAACAAACAAAAAAACCCTAACCCACACCACAAAAAGATGAGAAGTTCTTAGACCATCACCCACAGAGGTATCTGCACAGGGAGGTGACAGGACTCCAGGCAGATTATAGCAGCCACATCCTCCTCTCAGCTTACTAGCTGCTGCTAGTTAGAGAATTTCCTGCTTTAAAAAAAGATGAGCACCCCTTCCAACCCCAGAGTGGGCCTGACGGACATCCTCTTCCTCTATGACAGGATTAGACCTAGAAAATGACCAAGAACAGCTTCTTTGTGAGAATAGGAAAAAATAAAATCATGATTTATAAAACCACCATATGCCTGTGAAAAGGCAACAAACACTCACAGCAAAATGACTGCTCTCTACAGCTCAGCAGTGATAGGATGCGGCACCAGCTGGCCTCTCTGCAACGTTGCCACCACAGCTTTTGAGAAACAGTCTGGAAAAGTAATCACTGGGACCACTCCAGCAGGTCCATTTCTTCCATCTCCTTCTCCACATTCACAGCCCACACCTGCCCCAAGGGATGCCTGAAAAGGTCTAGGAGACTGACTAAAATCTCAGAGAGAGGCAGTAGCACACAGAACGAAGGGCATGTCCAGGGCTCTGAAAGCAGGCTGCATACCTGGCTTGGAGTCCTTCTTCCAGCAGCAAAAGGGATGAGGCTCCACCAAAAAGGGATAGCAGTGGACAATAAATGGGCATAAAGGGGTAGAAAACTGATTCCCCTAACTCACATCTGTATCAGTCAACTTTCTGCAGCCCACAGGTCTTTCTTGTTACTCACACAAGGGAACACCAGAACATTTCTTTACACCTGTGCTGTCTGACTTCATTACCTTGTGGCTCAAGAACTTCCCCCTATCTCATGCAATAAATTCCTGATGCTTATAAAACATCTATGAAGAACTTGGTGCATCATCCAGGACACACCTCAACTGATCTTTGTGCCCAGCTAATTATTTAGAGCATAGTCACAGGATTTGCTTCTTTCTAAGCTATTATAACCACTCGCTCTAAAAAATGCACTTATCTCTGTAGCCCCTTTGCTTCTCCATGTCATTAGTACACACTCCTCGTGAGACATTAAATTTACTTAACGTTTTTAAAAATCTCTAAATTCAAGCTGGCTGCTCCTAAGACAAATATTTAAGAGGAAGAAAAGGAGCAGTCAATATGCAGTCCTAGGAAAAAAAGCTCAAGAGAGATAATAATGCTGTCACTACAGTTGCAGAGGGTAGAAGTCTTTACCTACCCCTAATTTTAGACATCAGCATCTGTTTTAGGAACCCATCTAGAGAAGATGCTGAGAAATTTCTAGATAAAGTACCTGCAGGTTTTCAGTGAGGTCTGTGGTCACTATGAGGCAAACCCAACCAGGTTTAGAGATGTGTTTTTGTCAAGAAGGGTATATGACCTGTTTAAGAACATGCACATGAGAGAAAAAGCTGATACATCGTTTACTTGTCTGTTTTGACAATGACAGTGTTCAGGATCATGGCTCCCAGCTGTGCTGAATCACAACCTGGTCACTATTACCACTGACAGCACTTTCCAGGGCACCACGTGTCCTGCACAGGTCTCCAAGCTGAGCATTCAGGAGTCAGGTCTGCTCAGCTCCTTCTTCAACAGCCGCAGAACTAGAGTGAGATCTTCCCAGCTCAGGATGACCAAGTGAATGAGAATCTGCCATTTACACACCCCTGAGCTGGGGCAGAGGGAGGCAACCCACCAAGTAAGGAGATGAGCTCCTTCCCTCTCCCTCCCCACCCCACAGGGCTCACTGAGCACCTCTGTAGCAGGCAGCACCTGAGAGAACACAGACAAAACTTAAAACGCTAAGGCAAAAACCTACTGGAAAAGAGAAAATGAAATATTGACATGACGCTTCTTGCAACCACCCACCTCCTCCTCTTCTGGACACTTTGCCTTTCCAGACCACACAATTTCAATCTCTGTCTCAGCACAATTGCTCATGCCACATAATGACATTTTAGATATTTTTGGGGGAAAAAAAAGTTAAAAGAAAAAGGGTTTTTTACAAGTGTTTTCCCTGGAAGCCAGATGCCTGATCTTACAGTTGCAAAAGAGCACTGCATGGAATGGAAAAAAGTTATTTTCCAGGGAGGATGCATCATTTCCAGCCAAAAAAACTCCAGAAGCTGCCTCCCTCTATTAGCCCTGTGGAGAGCTTTGAATTCCTCCTGGAAGCCCTGACCTCGGCAAAGGCTCAAAAGGTCTCCAATCCCTATTCCTCGCTCCCCCCTCCCTCCCAGCACTCCCTTCTCACTCAATCACTGCCCCTCTTTAGGGAATGCACTGCTCTGCTGGGACCCTTTCCATTTCCCCCATCCCTCTCAAAAAACCACTTTTTCTGCAAATCAGGAGCATCACAGAATGCAAAGCTAAATGCTGGAGATGAAGGATGAAGAGCAATGGGGTACAGCTGACCAGAACAGATTACAGGCCCCAGGCAAACCCAAAACCTGCCAAGGGAAGCAGTTAAAGTGCTGATTAAACACTACAGTAGTTTGGGAGATAGCGACTCCTACCCTGGACGACAGATTAAAGTTTGCATATCTGGCACCGGTGTTCAGCCCCTCAGGGCTAGGTGGGATTTCTCTCTTCCCAGCCCACTCACCGCGGCAGCCCGAGGCAGAGGCCGGGTAGGCACGCACACACCCTCCCGCCCCATTCCCCGGTGCATCAGCCCTCGCCTAACCCGGGACAGGCTCTTATCTGCGGGCGATTAACACGGCGGCCTCGATCTCGTCATGTTCCTAACTAACATCGCGGCGGATGGCGTCTGATGGGGCAGACAGCGCGCGTTTTCCATCAGAGGAATGCTGACCAGTGCAAAGTGAGACATACTTGTCCGGGGCGCAGGGGGGGGGAAGCAATTAAGCCTGTTCCCGTACCTTACTGGTCCAGCACATTAGTTGCACCCGAGGGTCCGTGTACCACCGCGGCCGCGCAGAGCCAGGCCAGCCCGCAGAGCTGGGACGCATCCCCGCGTCCTGCGGGGGGGGGGGGGGGAACAGG
>VZTU01009240.1:201515-224113 GCA_013400835.1 Zapornia atra
TGTACCTACTGGACTTGGAAAGGGCCATGTCAAATCCAACCAAATCCAACCAATCCAACCAAACCTTTTTTGAAAAAGCCACCGAGATGCACAGAAAAAAGTCTTTCTGACTACAAGAAGCTCTCAGCTTCCTAAGCACTTAAAAATCACTAGTTCTCCTGAGCACTTTCTGAGTTCATTTGCATAAAATGCACCCCCTTTCCATTTCTTGCCTCACACATTAGATTATTTTCATACTGCGTATTAGACCATTAATAAGGTACAAAATTCAGAGAGCATGATCTAGTCTAATAAGCATGCAAAGTTTAAGAGGGCCGAACACCCCCAATCATCTTCATTGGCTCTGTGTTCTAGTGCACTGAAATACAATGATAATGCATGAATTTTCCTCTCAGAACTTAATCTTTTATCTGCAGAAGTTATTAACACTCAGTTTGGGCAGGTTGTAAGGGAAAAACTAGTCTTAATATATTTTAAGCTAGAAAAAGGTTGAGATGAATCATCAGACGTCTGGAAAACATCGGGAAGCAAACTGTGAGTTGCAACCAAAGTTGAATAAAGTAAATGAGGAAGAACCAGTGGAATAGTTTGTTTCTGACTGTTTGGTTTATAGGACAGATTTTCACAGTAAGAAGCACAATAAGGACCTCTTCCTTGCTCAGGACAGTTTATTTTTCACACTTAAACAGCCAGGAGATGGAGTCCCAGAAGTCCATTCTTAAGCATATGCATAATATTCCCAAAGGGACAGAATTAAATGTGGACCTCAAATTTAAGTGAGCTAGTGATTTTTTTTTTTTTCTAATTTTGTGTGTGTGTGTATGTGGATGCAGAGTGGTAAGACATATCTTGGAGTTTAAGGATATGCTAATATGTCCAAAAAAAAAAAAAAAAAAAAAGGAAAAAAAAAAAAAAGGAGAGAAATAAATAATTAATCCCTCCACAGAAAATCCATGACAAGTGTGTGAACTAGTACATTTTTCAAGAAACAAACAGGATCAGCCATATATTTTGCCTAGTCTGCCACCAGAAGAAAAGCATAACTATTCTAGTTTTCAGAAGAAAAGGCACGAACAGCATAACAGTATTCTGTCCAGTAAACTTCATGATTTTATCAATATTTTTAGAACTTTGAAACAGCCAACAAACTGAATAGCCAGCAGGAAGAGAGAGATGTTAGACCAAAATGAAGAGAATATGGATGTGTTAATATTGGAACTAGTCATCTTGCTCATCTCTCGGTACACTTGAAATGAAAATGTATTTCATGGCAGGAAAAAAGCCACAGTCATGAGCTTTAGAAAAATTCCAAAGTGTGTGCTGTGAAGAGAGTTAACGTAATGAGGGGAGCTACAAGACAAACTGAAGTTGCCTCCTGAATGACTGTGCAAAATAGAAATGATCTGTATAGAATGAGTTTCTTCAAAAGGCAGTACAATGAAGTTTTCATCTCAGATTAAGTGTTTTCAAAAATGAACTGTGCTGAAAGCATTATAAACTCCATTCTAAAGCAATTTGTGGAACAGAAATCTGGATAGAAGGCTGCCCATAGTAAGAGCAGCAGTTAAAATATTCAGTTTATTTTTGGTAGAACTGCGTTTCCATTTGCCATAGAGTAAGATGAATTGAACTGTGACAGAGAAAGCAGAAACTTAGGAGCTAGTGCTGAAGGAGATAAAGCATTCCTTCACTCAGCTGAATAAGTTATATGACTCTAATCCAGATGACAATGCTTAAAGTTTCTACAACCAACTTTGCTGCTTTAGCAAAACCAAGCCATCTTCCTAGGGATATTTGTCTAATGTTCTGATGACACTGTCTTCAAATCTACATTTACTCTCTCTTTCTGCACTCTTGCAATATAGCTCTTAACGTTCTCCAGCTTCCAGTAATGCTGAAGGCCAGATTTCAGGAATCTCACTACTTTTCTCATTTGGTTGGAGTTATGGGAATAATTGACTTTTACTGACTAAACTGAAAAAAAAAAAAAGGAAAACAGTAAAAAAAAAAGCTAGAAATTAGGTTATTAAACTAATTTTTACAATTTTAATACAAAAAAGGAACTCTACCAATATTTAATTATGAGTTGAATGAAACATTATTTTTCAAACCAAAATCACATACGTTTTCATTTCAAATTTTCTTAAGTTTTGAAAAAGAAAAAAATCCAGCTTTCAAAAGCTTAAACTGTTGACAAAAGAATTCAGAGAATTTAAGAAGAATTTACAAATAGTTTGATTTCCAGGATCAGGTTCTCAAATCTTAATTTACCTGACAAGTGGAATATCTAACAGAGGAATAATACCTAACTCTAGTCTCAATAGCTAACATGTTTTTCTTTCTCTGATCCTCTGCTACCTACTTAATATTTCACTTGTTTTGCAGCAACTTCTCTAACTCACAAATCCTGCATGTTCAATTTAAAAGCCCCTACTAAAATTTTACTTGCCCATAATACAGCATATAAACTCGTATTTTTTCCCCTTTTATTTTGCAGAACAATTTTTCAAGATTATTTTAGTGCCCAAACACAATAAACCCCCTCAAATTTCATTTTTTTGCCTGTTGTGGAACATTCTGTTCTTCTCTTTCTGTCATTCCTAGTCCTATTCCATGCCGCACAGCACCCCCAAGGAATGGTGTTTCCTACTTTGAGCCGCTCATCATGCTCCTCCTTTTATATGCAGAAGGCACCTCTATTCTCTGAAATGCTACAGTACAGTCATTTCCCTGCAACCATGACAATGAGAAATATTTTTTCTTGTTTAATATGAAAAACATCCAAATCATAAGATATATATATGTATAAATCTCCATCCTAAAATATTTACACACTTCTTCCATGTTGCCAAGGAAATGAGTACATTGTTAATCATGCTGAACAAAAGATAGTACCCCCCACCTTCTCTATTTCTCTCTTTCTGTCAGCCCTCCAGACAAAAAGCTTCTTACTGTATTTCTCTACAAATTTTATGGATGGAACAAAATAATCGATGAAAGTCTTCACATTGTGGGTAAAAGAGTCCTGCTAATAAGGGATTTACGCTACAGTGACTGAGAAACACAGGACATGTTGATGACTGAGTTTAGGTTATAGGCCTGAGAAACCGAAGCTAGGAATTGCACAGGCACCCAGAGGTCAGCAGATTTCTCATCTCTTTCTCTGTGTACCCTGCAGTGTTCTGTTAACGTTTTGCAATAGGTTCAGCAGCTAAGTTTTTGGGGTGGGTGTAAGAGTGCACCACTTCCTGTGGTGGCCGTTGTGCTTCCTGTTTTCTCAAGGCTGATGGAGACAAGCTGGCGGGGCTGCTGATTTTGAAACAGGGGCAGCTGCATGATTGTCTTGTGAGAGCTCGGAATGAATCACCACCCCATCCTTGTAGAAAAATCCCGAATATTTCCAGAGTTGGAACTTGAGCTCTGGTGGTGTTGGACTACCTGCTCGTGCCTTGAGAAGGGGATGGGGAATGCCCAGAATGCCCAAGAGTCAAAAATCAAGAGCCAGACCACAACAGATCATGAGATTAGTTCAAAAATCATACAGCTTTTGGAAAACACTTTTTTCTGTTCACTTAATCTCCATTCTTTGAAATACATCCCATTCATTGCAAAGAGCAAGAAATATTTTTCTAAATATTTTTCTTTTTTAATGTGAAAAACATGAAGGATCACGAGACTTTGAATAAAACCACAAGTCGGTAACAGTAGATGGACAGGAAGGTTACTGAAACACAGAACTACCTTTACACAGACTTTTGACCAATGAACATACAAACCACTGGAGGGTTCAGGGATACACTGAATTCAGTTTTCTTGTAAAAGAAGGGAACTTTTTGATAAAAGACCACAAAGGAGGGGAAAAGAAATTGACACCCCCAAAAAAAAATCCTCTGATGTAGAATAAAAGATGCAGAATAAATCTATCCTGTTAAACTTTTATCTGGTTCTTCTTATTATTAAAACTTTCCTGTTACAACTTCATCTGGTTCTTCTTCTTATTGAATCCTTCATATCAATATGAGATCTTTTCCATCCCTATTACAAATAACTACAGTGTATCCAAGATTACAGGAGGTGCTTCCCTGAGTGGGACACAAAAGCTGAAGAGAACATTTGCAACACCTGCTTGCAAGAGCAAAACAAAACAAAACAAGCAAGCAAAAAACCAAAACAAAAAAGCAGTTAAATTCATACTCTCCTTTGATCTCCAGACTCACATTAGCCCTTATATTGTCTAGAAATGTCAAGCTAACACCTGTTAGTTAACATATGCTAATAAATATGCTTGAGAAATCTTGCATAGACAAGGCAGCATGCATTTTACCGTGCACTAATGTCACTGAATTAAATATTCGGCTTTTCTCTATGCTTTATGTTATCCACCACAGCACTAGACAGTTTTACATTTTTTTGCAAACTAACATGTTTTTTTTTAAACTTGTTTCAGTTCAGATCCAAGCTTCCCAGCCCAGTGGGCTCCAGATAGTTTCACAGTTAAAGCCTTAATTCATTGCTATTATCTTGAATGCCATGCCCAAAAGCAGCTCAGGTCTACATTTTGGAAACAAGACCTAGACAAAATGAGAAGGAAACAGTGGGAGAATAAGAGCCTTGAATATACCTCTTAAGGCTGAAAGGAGCGTTGGTAAAAGGAAGGATTGGTGGGACTCTCCTGGTGAGATATGTGTGGTCACTCCTGACATTTGGAGCCTGCCCAGAGAGGAACAGAGACTGCTATATAAACCAAATAGCTCTGTTACTCCTTGATCTTACTGTAAGTCTCATGCCTCAAAGCAATTGTGTGTTCAACCCAACTGACTATCAGATGTTTACATTGTGCCAGACGCCTCTAACGCACATACTGGAGAATGCTTTTATATTCCGTCACCTGTATGCTAATGACTCCGCTTTTAACCATCTATTTGAACCACATGCTACCTTGTCTAAAATGATCCCAAATGTTTGCACATCATTTTCTACTTCCTGGACCTTCACCACCCTCCTACTATTGCCTGGTCCCCCATAAACTTAGACTGTGTTTTACATAAATATTCAATATGGATAAATGTACCTCTGCTTTCTGAATTCTTGTCATGGCCCTGCCCTGAGTTTTCACAGAGAAGTGAATATGAAAGAGCTTGAGTTCCTCTCCTCACACTGCATTTGTTTCACTTTCTCCTCTTTTCACTCACTGATTTAATCTGAAGTTCTCTGAGCAAGAGTTTAGGGTTCCTGAGTTCCCAGTTCATAAAATGAAGACACTGATGCTGCTGGAGGATGCAAGAAATGAGGACACGCCATTAGGTATCTCCCTGATCTGGCTCAGTGGCTCTACCTTCAAGCGTCCCTTTCTTTATTCACAATCATCTCTGAAAATCTCATCAAACCTACTTAGCAGTAAGGGCACATCCCTGTTTCCCTACCATACCACTGAGCAAAACTCTTTTGTGAATCAGTCTGTGGTGCATTATAAGCAAGCTTGTTTATTCTTCCTGGATTTAAAAGCAGAATGATGGCAGTCCAAAAATCCATCTTTGATGAGCTGACATGCAGCTCAGTTTGCAGCAATATCGAGCTAGCATAGTTCTTGAAGAGCAATTCCTTATAACCTCAACTGAGGTGTTCACAAACTGGAGCAGTGCAGAGGTGCAGACAGGCCTGGGAACTCAAAATGCAATGCTACAAGATGTGGAGAGTGGCAAAACAGATGTGGATCATGGTTAAAAAAGACAAAATATTGGGATAGTTTCTATGGATTTATCACTGTCTATAACTTTGGATGAAAAGATTAATTATACCATTTTCTAAACTGTCCAACAGTTGTGGGGTTTTTTTTCCTGGAAATGAACTAACATAGAAGATCAATTTGCACTACAACAGCAGTTCCAAAACTTCTGCATGAGGAAGCGGGCATTTGCAGACCTCTGTGATAAACCTGCCCAATCCTCTGGAACCACATACCATGAATGACAGAGTTTATACTGACCAGAAAGGCTGGCTGCTCTCTGGAAACTGGCTACCCAAGACTGCTACAAGTCCGTGGCTAACCATCAAGTCAACTGTCAGACTGCTAAGTGGGGGGTGGGGAGAGGTTGCAATGTTGTTATGAAAGTTGTTTATCCACTGATTATCAGCAGCAAGAGTGTACATGAAATAACAGCAGTTTTTTCAAAAGAGTGCATTATGGCTAGAGATGATACACTGTGTGTAATCCATAGTTTGTACTCCAGAAAAAGCCTGTAAGTTAGCTAAAAAAAAATAAAAATCCTACTTTTCTCTTCTTCAAGGTTTGATAGACACAGACTCATCAACACCTATGTGGACAGTACTAGCAAAGTGTGTGAGTTCTAGGGAAATGATGTATACACAGTGTTGGGCAACCTGGAACCTAGTTCTTTCCTATAGAGATAATCATCAGCAGAGTCCGCTCCACACACTGCTAGTCTGCAGTCTTGTCCTTTCACATAATACTGGTGTTTTCACTTCAGATGGTCAGGTGGTGTGGGCATGAATACAAGCTTGAGCTTGGAGCTATCAGATAGATAAATCTTAAGTCTGTTAAAGAGGAAAAGTTGCGGTGGCAGAATTTCCCAGAATTTAAAAAATTCGTATCAAGGCATAAAAAAAATGTACTTGTGAGAAGTTGCAGAGATGGGCTGGATGACAATAATTCAAAAAGAAGTAGTTAGGAATTCAGGGCCCAGTTCTCATTTTCCAGGGAACATCTTTTCTCTGCTCAAGAAGAAGACTATGTGAGTTATCAAACCTACCAGTTTTTTTAATTTTGATATAATAGTACAGAATATAGAAGAAGAAGGGCATCTGTACTTATGTAAGAGACCCACAAAAAGATACCTCTACTTCTAAAAAGAAGAGCCCTTTTCTTCATCTTGTTTTCGCTCTTGTTCTTCAGATTTCTTTCCTAATCAATCTGGGTGAACAAGTAATATGCTCTCAACACAAACTAGCTTTAAAAACCCAACCAAACACCTTCCTAACCTGGATGAGACTTTGACTCCATTTATATAGAGGTTTCTCTTTATGAGGATAAGCATATGCTGGAGATCAGTACAATCAAAACCTCTGCAGTATGTAAAAGGAATAGCAAAGCTCAGCAGCAGACTGTTCCAGGATATGTTTTACGAGCAGTTTTATATGTAATTTGAAGAAACTGGACCCGGGGTAAAATGACTAAAGTAATACTTTGAGGAAATTCCTTGCATTTCCAGTCCACTCAGAAAAAATAAACATGCTCCCCTGAAATGCATAGACAAAATATAGAGATAAGTAATCTATGGATTTACCAATATCCAGGAGAGAGGCTCTGTTGTAAGAAAGAAAGAAAACTCCTCACCTGTGCCAGGCTGGAGACTATAGATCATACTTGTGCACGTGTATGTGTGAGAGGCCTTACATTTTTTTTTATCCAATAATTGGTGCTGAACAAAATGTGTGCCCTTTATCCTTATATAGCTGTAAGAACAGTAAAGTATTACCTTGTCCTAGTAGCTATATGTTCCACAGCAAATCCAGCGTCTCAATGGTAAAAGCCCTATAACAAGTGTGAAGGAAGAAAGTGGCTTAGGAATCCATGCGCCCAAAAATAGAAGAACCAGAAACTGCAGAAGTACATAATCACTTTAAAACTACTTCAGATGTTATGTATGTATTGATTCCAAGTGGAATGACAAATTATCAACTTCTGAATGCTTTGAAGATGACCACTACAGATTCTAGAAGAGGTCTCCCCCAAATCTAGCACCTAATCTGTCAGTCAGGTCACAGACTAATGTAATGCAAATGCAATACATCTAAGACAGGCTGAGAAAACAGTTTTAGCCTCAGTGGAGTGTGCTAAAATGCTAAAAAAAGAGGAAGGTCCTGCTAGCTGACAGGATTTGCAAGAAAATTGTCCTAGACAAATTCTCTGGAGACTTTTTTCAGTATGCTATAAAGTGTCACAAAGCGTGTCTATCCTGAATAATATATTATTATGTGGAATTCTTCAGCCCAATGCCTGGGGGAGGTACATGACACGTAGTGGCATGGACAGACCTGTGGCTGAGCTTAAGTTTTATTTTAGTGCCTTCCTATGTAGGTATAACCAAATTGCCTGGAGGAGCTTGAAGATGCTGCCGCACGCTAGGGTGTGGATAATCCTACTGTGGCCCTCCAAACTATTTAGCGTTATTCTGAGAACAGAAGGCTCTCAGTGTCTAAGGTGTGTGTTTAGCATCATAAAATATAGCAATAAAGCTTAGGGAAAAGCCACTGAGAGATTGTAAACTCTCTGACAGTTAAATTAGCATCTATTTTAGCTACTCTGTATGAGGCTTTATTGTCACAAGATCATTCTGTAAGGAAAATCTGCCAAGAGATCTTATTTGCAGATGACTCATCTTTTCTCACGTGACAGCAACAAGAAATAGTTTTTGATGAAAAAGTGGTCAAATAAACAGACTATCACAGATTTGACAAAATTTGACTCATCAGATCTTTGCGTTTCTAAAACGAAGGCAGTTCTCTATAGGAAAATAGACATGAATCAGACTTAAGAATATAATGCCTTTTAAACTTATGAGGACTACAGGCTTCATACCTAGTTTCAAAAGTTAGCTCTTGATTGTTTCAAGAATGTAAAGAATAAAGATTTTGAAAATTAATCTGGATGGATTAAGACTTTACTTGAAAAAACCCCACTGAAAACAGTTTATATTTAATTTTGTTGTAACAGCGTGATAATGAATTGTTGATTTGGGTGATTTTTAATATTTCAGTCAAGCATCTTTAATTAGTGATGTTCCCAACACTAATGACTTGGGGTCAAGGTGAGAAATATGTCCTTGTTTCTTTGAAAGCATATCTAGACTATTTGGTGATGACTGACCATAAAGGTGTAAAGGATCTGTTAACTATTCTTGTCTCAGGAATCACAGTTTTACAAATACTTACAATAGCTGCATCCACGTTTGATCTTTCTAAGAACTGACTGGATCAGGAGAATATACAGAAAAATATTTAGGAAACTTTCTTTTCATGATAGCAGAAAGGCAACTGGGACTGCTCCCAGGTTTGTGCACATTGCTAAAGAACTCAGTGTTAAAGAACTCATTTGTTGGATGGAAAGGGAATTACGCAGTGTCTCTCTCCATGCCTACACGTACTGTCCATAAAGAAAAGCCTGATCTCTTCTGACCTTATGCAAAATATGAATAATAAGAAATGGGGAACATTCTGTGAAGGACTTCTGAGGACAAATACATATCCATTAGGTCATCCTTTCATGGTCAAGAGGTAACTTGTGAAAGGAAGTGATTTTAACATTGTCTTTCTGAAGACTTGATGTTAATGTTTCAGCAAGATAAAAATAAAGCACACTGCAAATCCCTCTACTGCTGTTCGTCTCTGGCACCAAAGCTGAATGCACCTCGGTATATATCGATATCTCAGGCACTACAAGCAAATGTGCTAATAGGTTTGGTACCAAAAAGTCAATGATAATGAGAAAGGAGTCATTATTATAAAGTTTGGGTGCTTAAGCTTAGTATTGTAGCTGCCACACTTAGTATTCTAGCTGCCAGGAAGTCATGGAATTCACAAGATCTGTTAATGCCTTTTGCCTCAGAGGAGAGTTGGCTAGTGTTGTGACCCATACTGCAGCAATGTGGGATGACTGAAGACATGTCCTCAGTTTATCCTCAAGGATCATGCCTGATTCTTCTAGGGCATGTCAGTATCACCCTCTTTAGGACTAGCACAGCTACTGAAACAGATTATGACATATTTGTACGGTTTTCATTTTGATTCTTTGTTCTCAGATTCAGAACAATGAATATGCAGAGGTCCTTCTTTCACAGAGCTAACTGTACACTGTAACACAAAATACAGTTAAATTGCAGAGCCCCTAAGGTCTTTCCTTCTGCAATGCATTCTTCTTCCTGAAGTCTTCTTACTAGCTCTACAAAAAGTAGATCCATCTCAGTTAAAATACACAGTATCAAAGCCAGGATCCCAGAATGACACAAAATAAAGGACATTCTAATCCAAATAATTTTTATCATCAGCCTTTCTCACATTATTTCTCTGCTTTCCAGGTTTAGCTTTTCAGTTACACTCTCCCTTTGATGCAGCGTATCTTCCATCACCTGGCTTGGCACCTGTAGTAATACCCAAGATCCAGCCACACAGGAGGCTTGCCTTCTGGCTACAGAACCTCTGGTGAGCTAGACTTCCTTCCCAAAGTGAAAGGAGTCAGTCTGTGCCCCAGTCCCAAATGAGCTTTTGAAGAGTCTTAACACCCAGTACAGGACAATGCAGTCAATAGTGCCTTAGATGATTTCCTGCTACTGTCGTTTGAGCATGAGAAGCAGTCTTTCACTTTTAATAGGACAAGAAGAATAATCAAGTGAAATCCAGAGCCTGAAGTGGATGGGAACATCATGAAACAATCTCAAGAGAAGAGCTCAGCATATCGTGCAAAGGAGGAGTAAAAAGGCAAAAGCTGTTCTAGTAACCTTTCTATTTACTGGCATGCTATTGAGCAATAGTTTTTGGTAACATAGTGTATATTCATACTTACATATATTCACAGATTCTCACATATATGTACAAAACCATAAAGACGTTCCTTAGAATTGGGATGTGATTTGCAGGTGGTGTTCAGAAAGGGATAAAATACTGTGGGGTGCTCAGTTTGTGAGGTTATCGCTGTTCTTCACAGCACCCTCAACAGCAACTTAAGAGCCAAATCTATTTAAAAACAGTAAAGGCAGAGAAGTGAAGTTGCCTTTGGTTGTGTTTTTTTCTCTTTCCCGTTGTAGCTTCCTCTTTCTCTTCACCAGCTCAGCACTGCTGGCAGCTTTTTATAAACCACGATTCCTACTGCTGTCAGCTTGTTTGGAAACTACATGGTGAGCTTGGTCCAGCAGCTACTGTTGTGGGTTTGTGTTTAATTGCAGCCCGGATTTGCTTTACATTCTGTATCCACCACCATTATTTTAATTCCAAAACACTCAAAGAGCTCTGCATATTCAAAAATAATCTGTACAAAGGAGAGTTTCGCAGTAAACATATGCAGTTATGTTGCACAAACTGGAAGCAGAAATTCATTTTCATAAATAAGCGGTGAAAAACTTCTACACAATGTATATGGGAGTGATGGCTTCTGGAAGGTTAAACCATGGCAGGGCAGCCAGTAATGTCAGGTTATTCTAGGTTGACAGTAATCTGCAGAGAGCATGCAAAGTGATGCCGTGACCAGAACAATAGCTGTGTGAAGCAAAAAGCAATATTGAGAAGATCTTCATTTGTAGAGAAATCTTCTACAATACTTCAGATGTCTTTAATACCAGAGATAGGGTGGATGGGAGAGTGGAGTGCTGTCCAGTCTATATGAATGCTTAGGAATAAAACGGTGAAAAAGCTTTATCTAGCCATAGTATCAAGGAATATTTACTAGGAAAGTAGGTAGAAACAACGGTGAGGAGCAGCAGTGGGACTGAGGAAACATGGAGTTGGGATAGTGAGATAAACATCTGCACTCCTGAAGTCTTTGTCCTCTACCTGTTGCTCCCAACACAAGTTTTACCGTTGCTATGGAGGATGAACCAACTTGGGACAGACACATTATATTTCTTCTCAATACAGTAAAAGTCCTACAGTCAGTTAGGGACTGGGGGATGATGGAAAGATCTTGGCTGGAGGTAAATAGTACTCAGAAGAAAACCTATATAAAGAAAATAAAACCGGAGGTTCCTCTAGGTCACAAAGTTCAAAAACTTTTACTTGCAGATCCCTAAAATCCTTCTGTGTAGGTGCAAACATACAGACAATTTATATAGTCAGTTTAAGCCCACTGCTAACAGGGTTATTTTTGTTATTTCTCTCATATCCCTCAGAAATACTCAGAAAGACTTGAGGTGGCCTACAAATCCTGAGTGGAAAGGTCGCTAAATCATGACTAGACAATATGTCTAAACATAGTAGTCATACTAGTTAAATTAAATTTAATTTCCTTATTGTTAAGTTAAATGAAAAAACCACAACATTGGTAATAGCATGCTGCAACTATAAACTATGTTAAATTTATTCACTACTTAAAGTACACAATCCAGTACTCAGATTAAATTTTAAATATACGGTTTAGATTTTGTATGTAGGTGAGGTCTGTGACTAGAGACACAAAAATACTGAGTAAGCCCAGGGGCATAGGAGTGGGAACAAGGTGACTGTTGAAGAGTTTAAGCTCCATTTATGAGCAGAGCACACTTTATCAGCACCTTTAGCTAGATTTGCCCATGCTGTACATAACTGCATGTAGTAATCCTAATAGAACTGTAACTCTCGCACAGTGTTACCGATCACAATGGGTCATGATGGTTCCTAACAAGACACCCCCCAATGTCAAAGCCACTGGGAAAGTCTGTCCCCTTCTCTGCTGGCAGGAATCCTGCAATCTGGGGACAGAGTCAGCTGAGTTATAAATACTCAGCCGTGGCTCGGTTTTGGTGTCTACTCCTCTGTCTCCTACCATCTCCTACTCAGAAAAGAACCATTTCCCTTTTCTTAATGACCACTGAAATAATTTAGGGAATTTCCAGAACACGGTGTACAGATTCTGATTCACTTTAACCCCACAAAATGTTTAACTCCTTCTGGGAATTATTATGAATTGATCCAGTCCTGCAAACAAAGATACCCCAAGTTCCTCTTTCCCTTTTTCCCTTTCAGCCTTATACAAGCACTGAGCAACCAAAGCATTCTGCTCCTCTGCACTCTTCTGTCAGTGCAGTGAAGTCTTCTTAGCCACTGGACCTTAGGGTCTGCACACCAGTAATTGCACATCATATTTGTGGAGGTATCTTCTTCTAAAATGGGAAGATAATGTAACTTTTCTCATTTTCTGAGATACATATATTCCTCTTGGCTTATTCTTCTGTAACGTTCTTTAAAATGTTTAACCACTGCCACTAATACAACGTGGGCAAAAAACCCTTCTTTGTTTTCTTTCCGTTCTACCTCCTTCTTTTAGCAAAGCTATTCTTCTTACTCTTGTCACCTGGGTGTTGTATCTGACACTATGCCAATCTACACAAGCAGGCTTTATCAAGGGTGCGCAGCTTCCTCTTGCAGAACACCTGTAAGATCAATTTTTTTCACTTTCATTGCCTAAACGCTCACCTACCAATGGCATGAACTGTGGAAGTCTCCTTCTCTGTGGCCTTTCTGGCTTCAGACCCTCTTTTCCCTTTCTCCAATGTAAGGGGGGACCAAAATGCTGTCCAAATGATCTCCCCTGTATTTCTGCCCTATATTCCTCTCAATTACCACATCAAAAATTTTGAAGCCCTTTTAAGACCCTTCACACAACTGATCCTCCCTAGTTTTTGCATGTTTAATGAATAATAAAATACAACAATGCAGTTGTGTAACATTTCATGCAACACTTCTAGCAGAAGAAGAAGAGTTAAATACAGTTTATTACAGCCAAATACCAGGCTGTAGGTAGAGAAAATTGCTTTGTATGAAGAAACTCAGAAGACTACAAAATTAGACCACTGTGAGAACAGGAGGGAGGAAATAAAATGTTAAACCCATATATTGCTAGCAGAACAACTCTACAAAAAACATAGTACCAAAATACAGAGCAAACCAGCTGCAACCAAACAAAAACTTCTCAGCTCCTTTGACAAGCTTGCAGTCTCTACATAACTGATGCAACATTTGTAAAAGCAGTAAGCTAACTGTGCTTCTAAAAAACTGAACAGCTTAAGACCAAGTCACTTATATCTACACTGTTATTTTTTTCTACCAGAAGATTAGTGAAAGATGTCAACTTTTAAACAAACTGCAGATTTCAAACCACCTGAAAAAAATCCATAGGTGAGAAAGCAAAAAGGAAGACTAAAGGATCTAACTACGTGTGACTTAGTAAAGATGGTCTAAGGCTACAAAAGAATGAAACACAGTTAATTCAAACACAATTTTTCCTATCAGTAACTTCTCCTGTAAGAAAAGGTTTCTATAGATAATATACTACAGAGCATGTCATACACAAGGCATAAACACCTGTCCTTGACATACCACACAGAGCTGTGACATGAGGCTTGCATCCATGTTTCACCTTTTACGCAACCAAACATCTGCTGTGAGGATGCATAAAGAGCACTGGCTTCTAGTACTTCAGTTCCTATGTTTATGCAAAATTCCAGACAGAAAATCGTCGTGAAAGTGGTGGTAGAGAACAGGAAGTGGAGTTATAAACCCACCAACTACCTAAAGATGTGTCTATTTGTGAACTGTGTTTTTATCTTTAGAATTCTGAGAGATTACAAAGAGATACAGTCCTAATAAGATACACATCTGAGAAGTATTATTTACACTAGGAGAGCAAGACTTCTTTCTAGATGCAGCTGCATTCTCAAGAAAGAACTGATGCCTAAATATCCAAATCAAACCCCATACAGCAGAGGTATTTCTGACACAGCTTGGCAGACGTCACTACAAACCCAGGAAGAAAATCCTCTCTAATGGTGGGTGCAGATCAGCAATTCAGTTCAGATCTTAAGTGCACTTATAAAACCAATCTTCTGATCTTAACCACACTTGAAGTACACTTTAATTAAATTTCACTTTTTTTTTTTTAATTAAAATATCTAAAGAACACTCACTGTACTTTAGTTTGCACCATGTAGCAGTCTTAGAGCACATAAACCAGATTCTTTTCCGGTGAAACTGAAGATGTGGCTCAGGACTCCAGCTGCAAATAGGAATTTGGTCCACAGCACCAGACTGGAGCCAGTCTGAAGTGACACCCCCCTCCCCCCAAAGGAAATACAGGGGGTTGAGCCTTCAGCAACATCTTTTTCTTTACAGAAATGGTCTTGTGTAACAGTATGTGAGTCATAGCTCACATACTGCTCATCCTTATTGTTTATTCTTGATTATTAAAGTATGTGATTAGGACAGGACAGAAGGAATTTGGACTGTAGGTTCAAGGCACAACTCTATGAAGAGATGTTAGACAATAGCACTTGCATCTTACAACATTGGTGCTACTAACTGTACATAGCTTCAAGAGTAGATGGTATTAGAGCATTCTTTCAAGTTAATTGCTTGAAATGACACAAGAATTTTGAGAGGTGGAATGACTATAAATGAGCAAGAATGTAAATTGAAAATATGTTGCCTGCAGGATGCAGAAGATCACTAAAAATTTACATAAAATCTTATCATAAAATCACAGGATGATTTGAATTGGAAGAGACCTTAAAGATCACATAGTTCCAACCCCACACCATTGTCAGGGATACCCTCCACCAGACCAGGATGCCCAAAGCCCCATCTAACTTGGCCTTGAACACTGTCAGTGAGGTGTCCACAGCTTCTCTGGGCAACCTATGCTAGGACCTCACCACCCCCATAGTAAAGAATTTCTCCCTAACACCTAATCTAAATCTATGCTCCTTCAGCTTAAGGCCATTGCCCTTGTCCTATCACTACATGCCCTTGTAAACAGTCCTTATAGCTATTTGAAAACACCTAAAGCCATAACAAGTTTTTCCAAATATAATAAATAAAATGTAACTGAGGTGGAAGCAGATCTTGAAGCCATATAAATTGCCAAAGGGAGATTTTCTTCTTTGCTGAATTCTGCTTTATTGTCAGTTTAAAATTTACTAATAAAATGAGAAACAAAGTGCTTTTAATTTCTGTAAATGATTGCAAATCATAATGGTTGCTTAAAAATTCATGAGGCTTTCTGGATTAGTACTGACTCAAATTACTCTTCTTCCTCCCAATAAAAATAGTTATCTTCATTCTGATACGGATTTAGTCTATTCTGTGCTTGAAAATCTTTGCCAATATAGTGAAGTCAGTTAAAACTGTGATATTTTAATGACATTTCCACCTGGAAATACATCCTCGTATACACACTGTTACAGAATTTAATGAAAGCCAGACTGTCAAAAGCACATTTTTTGCCACTAGAAACTTCATCATCTCAAGGAGGAGATGCCCACCTAGTAAGGAGAAGTCTTTTCTAAGTGTAGCCATGGTAATAAACCTGTGGGTATCACAAGGGAAGGTCAGTAAGTGATTACCTAAGACAGTGGAAAGGGAAGCACTTACTTCAGTGGTGTCTACATTCAAACTCTTAAGGGTCCTAAAGTGATGCTCCACATGAGAAGAAGTGGTGATAAACTCTTCTCAGCCAGTAACTTGCAGCAGCCGTTTTTTGGCTCCTACTCTCTCATTACGGAAAAATCCAACAAAGTTACTTCAGGTCAAGTCTTCAACTCAGTAGCAGCATATGTAACATATGTAAGAGTTAAATGCAGAGAACTCTGCTCTTGATGTCCAGACCTCGTTAGAGTTCATAGTCAGAGAGACCCAAAGGTGCTCTTAAAAGAAGAGGGCAAATCCCTCTCACATCATCTGAATGGAAATTCAATGATGAAGGATGGTATACAAGACCTACAAGCCATATTATCTCTAGATAAAACAAATTCAATGGAAAACATAGTCTCTGGTAAGAGTATGGAACATAGAAGGAAATCCCTCGCTTAGAGGTTTTGACTTACTATTAGAAGAAAACTTGGTAGCAGAATCTATGTAAACACCTGATTCTGCTTAAGAGACTTCAAGATGAGTGATGTTTTATGTGGTTTTAGTAGGAAGAAAAATTACCTTCCGAGCACCAAACAAGGTTTGAGGTAACGGGACCTCTCTGTGATGTGGCTGTGAGTTAAAACCCTTTTGCTTTGGTAGCTTGTGGTTAGAAATAGTTTGAAGAATAAATGGGTAGAGGCAGTGAAAGAACTGTTTCAAAAAATTGCACACAGTGAGGTGATGTTTAGAGGGAAAATTTCACAGGTTATTAGGAGTGTTGAATGCTTTCAGAAATAATCTTTCAGAAATTTAATCTTTCAACTCAGCAAGTTTCTCTCTAATTCTCCAAATTCCCATTATGGAGAGGATCCCTACTCTACTTCAAAAGCCTTTCTGAAGGTGAGATTACAAGAAATAGTTCATTTCATATGCCTCTGGAAATCAGTTCTACACCATACAGTTGTTTCCTAAATTCATCTGCTTTCTGCCTGGAAGTTATCTACTAAGGTATTGTGAGGATCTGGGCCAAAAGTATCATCTCTAGTTAGGCCTTCCTTTAGGAGTGAGATCATTCTGTGATTACAAACTTAGGATAAAATACCAGTTAAATGAAACAGTGAGAAAGTAATCTATGTTGAATTTTAGCAAGATTGTTATTAGTGATGCTCCTTTACAAATATGATAGTGTAAAAACCATTTTATTTCACTTTTAGAATTTCCATTTATGGATATACTCTCCTTCCTAGGCAGCTTATTCAACTTCTGGATTTTGTGCTGGTCCTCAAGCTTTATGGCATATTTTATGGTTCTAATTCATCATACAAAGAATCAATTTCATTATTTACACTGATAACTTTGGTGAGCTTATGAATACTCATGTGTTAAATATGGTGGATAATATTGGTGATCTAGCATTCCCTGACTGCAGTAAGGCTGGTGCAAAATAGCTATCCTTATTAGGTAATTTCCTGTGTTGAGTGCGGAAGTTTCATTCAGCGTGTGAAATATAGTTGCATTCCACTTTAATAAAAGCCTCTCTGTGTAAAATGCTACATTTTTAAAACTTCCAGCAGCTGCATAAGCTATCTTTCACTAAACGGTGAATCAGCTAGCATATCTTCTTTGTTCTGAATAGCCTTTTTAATAGATACATGATTTCCACAATTACTTTTATTACCTATTATCTGATTACCCACTTTAAGGTTTGTGTGTCCAATTGTTCACACCCTTTTCCTCTGTTTGCACTGTAATTTATCACTGGGACTGTACTTTTTTTCCCCTCAGGTGGTTCTGAGCACTTCCAGGATGGTATCCAAAGGGAGACTTGGGAACCATCCAGTGACAGAAATGGACTGTCAGTATCTTGCTTATTTCTAGGTTAAAGTCAAGATTTCTTGGTATGAATAAAAGAGGAATGAAATGCTTATGTGTTAACTGGTGCTGATGAAATTCAGTTTGCATCTTCAAGAGTTAATCTTCCATCATGTTCTTGATCTTGTCCCATTGTTAATATGGTTTGCTTGTTGAGTTCCTTAGGGTGGGGAATGAGAGGAACTTGTGAGTGGCCTCTGGTTTTACCAGTGTATGAGGGAGGAAGTCTGTAGTGGCTGAAATTCCCCCTCACACATAGACCCAGGTGAGTGGTGAACAGGCTACTTTCAAAAGCAGAACCTGTGGCACATGGGCATAGATTGAAGGGGAACAACCCAGACAAAGAAACTTCACTTTTCCAAGACATTAGTAACTAACTGCAAAGCAATAAGGCACTTTGCAGAATGAGAGCATTCCTCCCGGGCTGCAAGGCCCCACTTTCTAAATCCTGCCCCGTGGCCCATCACCCCTGCCCCTGCAAGAACCTCTGTACAAAGGGCATTTGTTCAGTGTAGTGAAATGCAAGTAAAACAGTGGGATAAGGAGAGGGGAGAACACCATGTGAGAAGAGCTAAAGGAAAATATCTACAAGAAATTTTGGCACCTAACTATGTAGATACAAGTCTAAAAATCTTGTTCTCTACTCACTATTAAAGGCAATTGGGATCTGAGGGTCAAGTCATTTCATGGGATGTAATATTTTCTCCTTTCCCCCACTCACTTTCTCCTTGTAGGAGCTAGAAAAAAAATACAGAAATCGCAATAAATAAATGAGAGGACTAGGTATTCTTCACTGAATCGTTTTACTCTGTTGCAGATTTTATGCAGAAAGTCTCACAGGCTTAACTGCAGCATTTTGTAGCAACCTAAGACTGTGTATTTGAAACTGCATAATTTTTTATTCTTTTTTTCTTTTCTATTAAGTATTGCCACCTAATTCCAACACAGGAGTATTATTAAAGAAAGCCTATGCCACTGCACTGTCCTCAAAGAGGTTGCCAGGACTGTGTCTCTATGATACATCGTTAAACCAGAGAGCAGCACCATCGTTATGGTTCATCTACACTGGGAAACACGTAGCCTTCCACAGAGCACTGCACCCATATGCTTGTTTATTGGTAGCAGGCCCGGGCTCTGGGTTGCTGATTATACAATAAGCACCTGCCCATGGCAGATCTCTCTCAGGGCAGGCTTCCTGTTACAGCGCTCAGCTCCCTGAAATGAGATTTATGCAAACGGGTGACGGCCTGAAAACCATGTCGTCACAGCGCACTGATAGACCCAAGGGCTATCTCCCTTCTACAGACATTTGATAAAATCAGGAACTTCACACACAACTCGGGAAGAAGTTCACCTCAGAACCTATTAGGGCAAACTATGAAAACTTGTTAGGGTCCTTCTCCTACCCTGAGATCCATCACTGCAAAGGGACTTCACGGAGTCCAAGGATCTCGATTTTTTTCTTTTTTCTTTCTTTCTTGTTTTTCTTTCATGTGATTTTTTTCAAGTCAGTTATCCTGGATGCTTGAAAACTGAATTAAGAAAAATTCACTCAGAAGTTGGCTGAATGTTGCAAGCTTGCAAAATGGAAGGATTTCCCCTCATTCCCCCTGTGAGTATACAGATTTTAATTCTAGTATGGATCACTGGGCTCAGTAGCAAAAGGCAAAATAAACCAGGCTGCACAACTTAAGAATATATCTCTGTTTTGGTCTGTATTTCTAATGCCAGGAAGTTGAGCTTAGGTCAATATATAAAGCCAGTGACAACATTGCAATGAATGGGAAATTAACGTTTCCTCCATACACTTGTGTCTGATTTTGATCTCCGTTTGTTTTCGCAGATTAAATGTATGGCATTTTTGTGCAGTAAGCATATAGCACATCAGTAAATTTTTTTCTTCAGTGCTGGCTTCATGATATAAGGCCGTCTTTCTTCAGGTTGTAAGTCTTAGTAATCTGGAGTCTCTGACATAGTTTATGTATTTAACTATCTACCAATATGCGAGAAAACAGTTGCTGAATGATTTTATGTATTGCAGATTTTAGGACACTGCTCTTTGCAAATAGGGCATTTTGCAAATAGGGCATTTTGCAAATATGGATTGAGTTCTCTTGAATTCACTCGCTATGAAAAAGCAACTGGTGAATGAGGGGAGAAAAACTATGGCCCTTCATTGTGTCTTTCAATGTTTTCTGTAAAACATATTTTTCTGTATGCTTACGAGGTTGTTTCTGTCCTGTCTAACTCTGAAGCATTGTTACACTGCTGTGTAATTTATCATATGGTGAGTTCAGAAATTATTATTTATGAAGAATGCAATGTCACTAATCTGTTCAGAAGCAGACTTTAGTGGGAAGTCTTGAAGCAGAATGGGTAAAAGAGGCCTTAACTAGATTTTCTTAAGTTTGTAGAAGCTGAAGAGATATCAGATAAAGTGTTGTACCTGGATTTTTATGTGGTAGATGACTTATGGTAATTGTTATATGTGTTCAGAAAATAGAGACAATGCAGATCCAAGAGTCCTTTTAACAAAACTTCTATCAAGTTTTCTTCTTGTCTTGTCCATCAAATGAAAGCTAGAGACATGGTTCCATCTTTCACCCAGAAATATGTCCCTTTGAATTACTTTCATGTTTGGTGTCCGTGTTGTCTGAAAAAATATGTCTTCTTTTTGTGAGAACATTTATTCTCCCAGCTCATCGTTAGTCTCTGAAATCCCCTATCTGCTCAAAAGATGAGAAGACCCTAAAGATCTTTTTTCATTCTCTTTTTCTTATGTCACTGAGTTGCCCAGTAGGATCTACTGTAAATGCATTAGGATAGAAATCTGAAAAGAAACTGAGAAAATGAAAGAAGTACACAGAAATTTCTCAATATAGTACTTGTTGGGCCTAAAAAAAAATTAAAAAGAAACACAAATCTTGCCTTTACCCCAGAAACCATCACCCCTATTTTAAAAAAATTAAGAAATATTAATTTTCCATCCACTCAGTCACTCGTAGTTAAGTTTTCTTTTTCTTTGGTATTGAATTCCAGTGCATACATTGAATGAATGGAACGAAAAACTAATATAGTTTGGCCTACAGTCTAAGTTGTGTTGCAGTTAACATTCTGGCTGAACTCTGTCAGATGAGTGATAGAACAGGCAGTGAAAATACAATTATGTCTTACAAGAGTGCTTGACAGGCCAATTTGGGGTTTATTTTTGTGATTGAAATGTCCAAAATTCACTAATTTTGTGGTTTGTGCTTTCAAAATTGTTTTAAATTCACTTTGAGCACTGTCACTTAGAATGCCACATGGCATCATTCTAAATGTCTCTGCCTCTTGGGACTTTTTCAGAGGGGAGACTTATGCCTCTTTCTAGACAGGGGGTTCTGTGAAGCAATACTTCCCCCCGTCCGCTCCTCCCCTTTCAGTTGAGGGTGGGTCAGCAACTGCTTTCTGACTATGCCAGAAAACTCTTATCCTTCAGTTGGAAAATGGTGCTCAAATGGCTTAGGAGTATTGCATCTTTCTCTGAAGATCAGGAACTTTGTTAGGAAAAGTTTTGCAAACTGGGCCCATGTCTTCCGGTTCATGACAGAATCTAGTTGTACTGTGAGGCAAAAAAATTTTAACACAAGCACCTTATCTAAAGAGGTCCCCAGTTATATGTAGACACCTATAGAAATCCCAGCTTTGGAAGGAAGCATATTTGTATGAGAGAAAAATGCCCCACAGAAGCTCTCTGTTCCACACAATTGCATTGACAGCATGGTTCAGTGAGCCTGGCCCAATGAAGGATCCTGCTAATATTTTTACTCATCTTTTCTAAAATAGTTATACCATAATTTTTTTCCAAGGAAATATGGTTAATCTTGGCATTAAAATTTGTCTCAGCAGCACATCATTGGAAACTGTGTGGAATATTTCTGAATCACATGCCAGTGAATAGTTATGTCAGGATAACAAAAAAAATCAACATTTAGTGAATTTACAATCACCTGGAATCATCTGATAAAGTCATGGTGAATAACAAGAATTTTCGAATTGCTACTCAGTTGAGTCCCTTGTATCTCTCTTAACCAGCCAAGCTTTTTCCAAGTAGGTTTGTGGTTTTCCCCTTGATTTTAGGGCAAAGAAGGTAGATGGAGGCAACTCTCCACTTATCAAAGTCTGTGGCAGACAAAGAATTGTTTGTTGACCTCTTGCTTGAGATTGGAATATGGTTTTAGATAGTGTACTGCACTTCATGGCATGTAGGAAAGGAGATACCAACTTCAGACTACAGCTATGAGCTGCTAACAAAACTCTGTCACGCTTTTACATGAAAACAATTGACAGAACAAATGGCCATTGACATCAGTTAAATATTAAATTGTAACATAAGCCATTGTTTGCTTTTTGTCAGGGGAAACAAAAAAGCTCAGTGTCATGGAAGTGCTATCAGTGAGTAAGATGATGAAATGGGTGTGTGGGTGGGGAGGTTCCAGAGAAGGATGGGGCAAGCAAGTGAAGATTGGTACAAGAAGCAACAGCAATGCATGGTGAAACCTCTTATTTCTAAATAGAAAATAAGCTTTTAATAAAATGTAAAACAAATCAAACAAAAAAACTCCAAACAACCCCCC